>VDFB02003447.1:0-11583 GCA_007258455.2 Sequoia sempervirens | reverse complement strand
GATTAACATTGACAGGACACCGCAGAGCACAGATGGAGAAGTGATTAGCATGTTTCGGGAGTATAGCAATCTACCTCAGAAGATTAAAGAGAAACTTTCTTTCGGGAGTTACGTGGATGTGCACCCGAGTCTTTGCCATAAGACGGAGTTCGAAAAACAGAGATATCTCACTACAGCTCGTGAGTTGTTTACACCTGGAAAGGATAGAGAATCTACATCTGATGATTATACACTTCTTCATGAGAGTGATTCGATATCTTCAGTCTCTTATGTAGTAGGCAGAAATTTGTGTGATGAATTTGATCGAAGCGCTTATTTGATCCATAAGCACACTAGCACAGCTTCGGGTAATGGCTTACTTACATCGTCCTTGCATGAGATGACCCGAGAAATTTCTGCCCAGAAGACCACTTCTGATTTTTATAACAGCGATGGTGAATTTTTGCGTGAGCATGATATAACAGCTGTTTCAGAGGTGCAAACTAACCCTATTGAGTCGTCACGTGAAGAGACTCCAGAGTTGGGTACTACAGATGCAGTTGGTATTGAGGATTTATGTTATGACGAGTCTGATTTTCCGGATCAGACCTTTGAAAACCAGCTAGAGGATTCGTATGTTGACACGGAATCCCAGGATCATGCGTTGGATGAGCATGCAGTCACTGTTGGAGTAGAAGCGTGTGAGGATACTGTCAGACCAGCAACTTCTACCGTACCAGTTGAGCCATCCTTCGAGGTACAGAGCAGCAGTACCTTAGATGTTGAGGTGTGCGTGGTTGAGAGCACACACGATGCTGCAGATCATGAGATGAGTGATGACGGATCAGCGTCATATCATAGTGCATATGGTGAACCGGAAAACGTGTATGGGGGTCGTACGTTGCAGAATCCTCATCATTTGATTGGGCAACTACATGTAGATGACACTATGATTACTACCGCCCTTGAGCATTTTGACGTTGCTCGTCAGATGTTGACTACCTACAGTAGGAGTCCTTCGACAGGTGAGCACAGTGATAGAGGTTTTTCCCTTGCAGTGATACATGCACTCCGAGAAGCAATTGGAACGATGAAACAAAACTATCTAAAACTACTAGCAGACAGAGATTTCCTTCTCGAGTGGGATTGCATTTGTTATGATGCATGGCGGGGAAAAGAGGAGCGGATCGATGAGCTCACTCATGAGCTTGAGGTGACTGCGAATTCATTGCAGAGCACCCAGTTGGCTCTTCGGGAGTCACAGTTACAGATTGAGAGGCTTACCGTGGCGTTGAGGTTAGCACAGTCTCCACCACCTTTGGACATCGTGCAGTCTTGCATGGCAGTGGTTGGTGAGGAGTATACACCCATGGTTCATAGCAGTGTAGGAGATGTTGAGGATGAGGTTACCTCCATCTCGGTCACAGGATCGGTTGATACAGATAGGATGAGTGCACTCGATGAGAGTTGCAGTGAGCCACGCATTGCACCCGGTTCTCATGAGACTAGTCCCGCGATAGTTGATGCAGGGCAGATCGTTGATAATTCCTGTGACATGGTTGTTGATACACTGGAGAGTTGTGTGACAACCCTTGATACTTGTCCATCTTCACAGCAGATATTCAGAGTCTCATCCAGTTGGGAGATTGGTACTTGTGTTGATTTGTTTCCCTCTCCCGGAAGCAAATCAATCTTTTCATTTGATACAGTTGACTATGGTCGGCAGCTCGTTGAGCCTAGTCAGGAGTACAACTCAGTTTATTATTCCAGCGATTCAGAGATGGATGATTCCGATCAGGATAGCGTGATTGTGCAGTTTGTAAACAATCCATTGTTTGAATTTGATGGTGGGGTGATCTATGATAACCCACTCTTCGAGTTGGACGCCGATAGTACTCTTGACATTAGTTCTGAGTTGGGTGATGATCGTAGTGTTTGGGATTGTTGCAGTGCATCGCAATTCCAAACCAAACTCACAGAGGAGTTCAATGAGGTGTACACGGTGAGGAGTGCTTACAGTTTTGTCTTTGATCCACCTGTACATGATTCGATGCACCGTTCTCGTACACAGGGTGATTCTCTTGGTGCAGTCGAGGGGAGTAATTCATTTCGGTGTGCAGAGTTACCATCTTCACAAGATGGAATTAGCGGATGCAGGTACTTGATCCAACAGTTTGTGGGGTATTACTTGCAGGGGCCGCAGTCAGTCATCTATCATGCCGATATGTATTCGTCAGGGCTTGATACGGCTATGTCGCAGATTTTTCATACAGGTGCATGGTTACAGGGCGACTATGGTGTTAGTTGGCATGATGGCACGGACAGTTATTACATCCATGAGGGTTTAGCAGAGGACAGGGAGAGATTCAGGATAGTAGATGCTTCTAGTAGCTTTTATCTCTGCATGACGGATGGATGTAGATTTATATTGTATTGGGATCCCGGTGGAGACAGTGTTGGCACCGAGTTGTGGGTGGGTCCCAGTGATTTACTTCACTATTCTCAGCATGGTGAGGTTGGAGGCAGTAGAGCGCAGTGGCAGCCTGAGGAGGACCGTCACGACAGACTCTTACGCTGGGTTTGGAATCCAGGCATTGATTGCGCAGTTGAGTTTGATGCCGCTACAGGGATAGTTCGAGATGTGTGGGACATTACACAGTTTTCTATTTGGAGCTTTCCGAGGATTGGAGTTTGTTTGCAGTTGAGATTGCTTGGGGTCAAGCAATTTTAGGGAGGGCGGACTGTCATGTCCCCGTTTTTGGCGAGCATCAGTGATCGTGAGATTGGCCTATCATGAGACCCTCGTAGGCTGACAGAGTGGTTAGAGGGTCGTTTCGGAGCTTGGCTCGGCGTCAGATTGGCAGTATTGATCAATTGGCTTTCGTTCGGGCTCATTCGGAGATGTTTTGCAGAATTGCTATTTTTAGCAGTTCCTGGTAGGCAGAGTGGGACCACTGCTATTTTTAGCAGTATGACTTTGGCAGCATCCAGAATCACTTCTGAGTTCGTCGGCATCAGACGGATCGGTAATCGGATGAGTAACGGGCGAGATATTAATATTTAATTATATTAATTAAATATTAAGTAATTAATGATTATATTATAAAGTTATAATTTTAAATTATAACTTAAGTTACCTGTCTTGAGGGGTGCGCCCATCATCAGAAAGGGGCCAGTTGGGGAATTAAAATTATTATAAAATATTTCACTGAGAACTATGGAGAAAATTAAAGATTTAAAAGTGAATATATTAAAATTCCCTATTATTAAGGAAATCGCACTTTTGTGCAATAAAGGGTTTTTGCCTTGGAAAAAGAGCCATTATTACAGTTGTGGAATCAGGAATTGATCAAGTCTTTGCCAGAGCACTGAGACTTTAGGGTTTCATCTCGAAATCGTCGGAGAACGAGCCATCTCCTTCGAAGCAGTTCAGAGGATGTGAAATAACATCTGATTTATTGCCAGTCGTGGGATTTCTTCATCCAGAAGAAATTACAGAGCTTACAGTTGATTCAAATATCAGAGGTTTAACTTTCACAGAGCTTCAGCATTAATTTACATACAGAAGATCTTCCATTGTTCCAGGCGCCCAGTATAACATCATTCTGGAGGACTTTTGAGGAAACCGTACAAATCATTAAATGCATGCAGCAGGCCGTACCTTCATCAAAGTTGCATCTTCACAGACTAATCACCTTTAGAGATCTTGTCAGGGTTTGAGCCAGAGAATATTCATTCATCAGGGCGCCCATCTCAGAGATTCAAATATTGATCATTGGTGAAGTCCGTACCACATTGTTTGCAGATCTGAACAGGCCGTACTTTGTACAGCAGGCCGTACCATATGTGGAGGAGCACCATCCACCAGAGGAAACGTATTTCATCCCAAGTCTACATCTGGAGCACTCTGGAAATCTTGGCGCCTATTCTTTAACATTCTGGAGACCATCAGAGGAAGCAGTGTTTAATATAACATTCATTATTGCTGATATCAGGGCCGTACTGTACAGTACCAGGCCGTACCATCCATTTAGAGGTATATTTTGAAGACAGAGAAAAACGCCCTCCTCCTGTGACTTCATTCTTCAGCATCTGATGCGCCTAGGAGACTGGGTCAATTTGTAACCGTTGAGCAGAGGAAGAAAGTGCCATTCTTATCTCAGCCGTACCATCTTGTGAAGGACATTTATTGCAGCCGTACTATTGCAGCCAATCAGGTTTCTTAATAAAAATCATTGCTTTTTAATATTGCATGTACTGGGTATTTTTGTAATCGTCTCTGGAAGAGTAATAAATGTGATGGCATCTATATTCCATAGTTTTTAGAGTTGAATGATTTTTATTTGAATTTATTTCAAGCACTAGCAAAATCGTACTATTGCATAAAACCCTCAAAAACGGTCAAAAACTTAAAACCTTCAGAAAAGACAAATAAAACCGTCAGAGTCAAAACAGAGGGAAACTAGGGTTTCTACAAAACATCTCCCTTGAGCCCTATTCCAAGAAAACATCTCCATGATTGGCTTCCAAGTCTTGATAAATCTTGGATGACCTACCAATGGTGTATCATGAATTGCCTCAAAGCTTTCTTCTTTATCTTCGATTCTAGAACAAGATATATACTATCTTTGTAAAGAATGGGATCATTTGCTACCTTATACCTATCATCTTATAATCTGCTCTCAAAAACATCAATAGCAAATGCATTCTTTGCATACTCTGCTATTATAGTAACCCTCTAATCAACAAATATATCAAGCATAGAGCATAAAGTTGGTTTTCTAGATGAGGCACTAGCTACAACAATATTCTTACCTTTAGCATACTCTATCAAAATCATAAGGCTAAAGTTTACTCACCCATTTCTATTCTCTATCATTCAAATCTCTTTGGTTGAGGAAGAATTTCAAGCTATTGTGGTCAATCTTAAGTTTAACCACAAACCTATCACAAATTAAATACTGCCTAAGTTTGGCCAATTCATAAATAATAGCCAACATCTACTTATCATAGATTGAGAATCCCTTTTCTATCTCACTAGGCCTCTAATTCTAGAATGATATGGGATGGCCATTTTGCATCAAAACAGCTACAATGCCTTCTCCTAAAGTATCACACTCTAATGCAAAAAGAAGTGAGAAATCAGGAGCTCTTAAGCTTGTCAAAAGCTTCTTGTGTTATATCTAACCATGAGAAACCTCCCTTATTTGTCAAATCTGTCAAGGGTATAGATAGCTATAAGAAATCCTTTGTTAACCTCCTATAGTAACTGCAAAGACCAAAGAAGCCTCTTGATTGTCAAGGTTAGTAGAGGAAACCAATCTAGGATTGCCTATATCTTTTGTTGATCCATCTAGATGCCTTGGGCACTGATTATATGCTCCAAGTATAAAATCTCTCTATCATCCCAAACCCACATTCAGATCTCTTGGCTAAGAAAAACTGCTGCTCAAGAATGCCAAGCACCTTGTCATGTCCCCTTCTCAGTGACATCTCTCGGAGTACAGGATTGGCCTATCACACGACCCTCGTAGGCTGATAGACTGGATAGAGGGTCACTTGGGAGCTTGGCTCAGCTTCAGTTAGCAGAGTTTGATCAGTAGTCTTTCGTTTGGGCTCGATCGGAGACTTTTTGCAGAGTTGCTATTTTTAGCAGTTCCTGGCAGTCAGCGTGGGACCCCTGCTATTTTTAGCAGTATGAGATTGGCAGCGTTCAGAATCACTTCAGTGTTCGTCAGCTTCAGACGGAACAGTCATCGGATGAGTAACGAGAGAAATATTAATATTTAATTGTATTAATTAAATATTAATTATTTAATGATTATAATATAAAGTTATAATATTAAATTATAACTTAAGTGATTCTTCTTGAGGGGTGCGCCATCATCAGAAGGGGTCTATTTGGCAATTAAATTATGATTTAAATATTCGAGCTGAGACTATGGAGAAATTAAAAGAATTAAAAGTGAATATTTTATTAAAACCCTATCTTTGTGGAAATCGCACTTTTGAAGAGATAAAGGGTTTTGCATTGGTTTGTGTGCTATTATGATGATTATTGAATTTGAGAACTGATCAACTTTGATCTGAGCAAGAGACTTTAGGGTTTCGAGTTCGAATTCCTTGGGGAACGAGCCATCTCCATTGGAAGCAATTCAGAGAGTGTGAAATAGCACTTGATTTATTGCAGCAGAGGTTTCTTCATTCAGGAGGAATCACAGAGCTTCAGAGTTTATTATTTACAGAGCTTCAGCACATTCATCCCTTCAGAAGGCATTCATCTATCAAGGGCGCACCATATCCAGAGATCCAAACATTGATTAGCAAGGAGGCCGTACATTATTAAATGATGTTTCAGACATCAGGCCGTACCTGCACCAGGCCGTACTACCCTGTATTGAGCCGTCTTTTTGCCTAAAGGAGAAACGCCTACCCTATTGGCTTGATATCTTCACCAGAGTGGCGCCCCTGCATCTGGAACCATACGCCATCCTTAGCCTGAGGGAGAACATACTTGTTGCAGCCGTACTATCAAGACATCAGATCAGATCACTGTTTTTTACCAGGTTTTTCATTAATATCATTGTATTTTCATTTGCATGCAACAGGGTTATATTGTAATCATCTTCAGAAGACTAAATATTAGAGAAGCTTCAGTATTTGCTATTGATTCTGTAGTTCTCAGAGATATATCATTTATTTGCATTTATTCTGTATTACTTGCAAAAATCGCAATCTTCATTTATTGTTCAAAAACCTCAAAACGTCAAAAAAATCAAAAATTGCAAAAAAACACTCCAAAACTCAGTCAGAAGCAAAAATCAGGGGAAACTAGGGTTTCTACACACCTCATCAAGATGCCTCAAGTGATCCTCCCAAGTCTTGTTATAGACAAAAAAAGTCATCAAAGAATAATAACACAAATTTTCTCAATTGGTTAATGAATACCTAATTTAAATAAGACTAGAAAGTGGCATGTGCATTTATCAAACTGAAAGGCATGACCAAAAACTCATAGTGCCCATAATGACTATCAAAGTTCAAAAAGCAAATTTTACACAAAATAATATGCATCACTATATCTTATTTGTTCAAAACATATTACATAGTTATAGGAGTTTAATATCCTATATTATAGGAGGGTTGTTATGCCTCCTATAACCACTCCTTTAAATATACGAGTTATTTTAACAACTCATAATAACAAACAAATACTCCACAACCAATTAATAAATAATTATTGTATGATAACAACAAAGATGGAGGATCAAAGGCCTTTACCAAACCTTTAGGAGTTCAATTAATCCTTGCACAAATAAAATAGTAAGCCTTTCCCCTTACACATTAGGAACCATTATTAATAATCTTTGAAATTCTACAACATAGATGTCCATTGTTCCATATTGCTTAACATTAGCCAACTTCCTGAAGTAAATCTCTGGATCTTTCTTGTCAAACTTTTATGTCAATCTTTGACTAAATTCTTCTAATGTGGAAATGGATTTATGCCCATGGGCAATCATCACACGATACCACCACTCACGTGCTACTCCTAAGTGGAGAGTAGCAAACTTGATCGCCTCTTCTTCATTCATATGATTCAGTGAGAAGTAGGTGTGCAACTTTTGCAATCAAAATCTAGCAAAACATTTGTTGAATCCATCATATGTAAGAGTAGTAATCTTACCCAAACGGTGTTGTATGTCTTTGGGAAGCTAATCCTATTGAAATATCCATCCTCTCCTTAATCCACTCTTCCTCCTTATATCACAACTTTTTGAACATCATCTCATCACACATTGTCTTCCTTAGTTCTATTACAAAAATAGCATACATAAAATTAAACAAGATTGCATAAAAATCTATTTAGAAATAAAGAGCAAAAGCATCCTTACATAGGATTACAAATATCTTATCCCAGAGGATAAGGATGACAAATATCTTATCCACAAAGGCTAAGGATGACAACTCATAGGAAAAATATCTAAAGTCAACATGACTTTATTAAAGAAGATTCCTAAAGTCTATTCTAAAAGCTAATTGACCATTACAATATAAAACGTTACTTTAATACCCCCCCTTAATGGTCATTCTACTAACTACACCAAGCTTATCCCGAAATTTTACAACTTTGTGAGGACTCAAGGACTTGGTAAGAATGTTTGCAATCTGGTCCTCAACTGGACAATACTGCAACATTATTGATCCATCTTCTACAAGTTGCCTGATGAAATGACAATGAAGCTCCACATGTTTGGTACGCTTGTGGAAGACTAGATTCTTGGCAAGCTTAAACACCCCTTGATTGTCACAAAACAAGGGTGAAGGCCCTGCTTGAGACATATTCATGTTTGAAAGCATCCTCCAAAGCCATACTGCCTCAAATGCAGCTTTGACTATTCCTTGATACTCTACTTCTGTCGAGGAAAAAGCTACCACTTGCTGCTTCTTATTGGTCCATGTGACTACATCCGTACCAAGACTGAAAACACATCCAGAAATGGACTTCTTGTCATCAACAGAACCTAACCAATCTGAATCTATGAACCCAACCAGCCTAGGATCTTTGCTTCTGCTATACAAAATGCCAAAGTCAAGTGTCCCTTT
This sequence comes from Sequoia sempervirens, assembly GCA_007258455.2. NCBI lineage: Eukaryota > Viridiplantae > Streptophyta > Pinopsida > Cupressales > Cupressaceae > Sequoia > Sequoia sempervirens. The sequence continues at coordinate 2,997 of VDFB02003447.1, read as the reverse complement.
CACATATCTCAATACTCGCTTCATTGCAACCCAATGTTCGGCCTTTGGGGTTGTCATAAAATGGGAAATGTAACTCATAGCATTACTCAAATCAGGTCTAGTGGTTGTAAGATAGATAAGGCTACCCACTAGTTGTCTGAATGTTGACTCATTGATTACTTTTGAGTCAATTTTGTTTGAAAGCTTTAGCCCTTTCTCCATAGGTGTAGATGAGATTTTGCAATTTTTCATTATGAACTTGTCTAGCAAACTCTAGGCATATTTAGATTGAGAAAAAAAATACCACTATCTGTCTACCAAACCTCTAAACCTAGGCAATAATGTAGGAGGCCTCAGTATGGCATGTCAAAATCCTTACACAAATTACATTTGATTTCTTCAATTAAAGGTGCCTCACTACCTGTAATGATGATATCATCCACATAAATGACTAGAAGGATGATTTCATGGCCTATGCTTTTGACGTATAAATTTGGATTTGAAGGACTTTGCTAGAATCCTTGTTGATCCAAATATCTATCAATCTTTAAGTAGCATGCCCTGAGTGTCTAATTCAGGCCATAAAGAGCCTTCGTCAGTCTACATACCTAATGCTCCTTTCCTGCAACCTGAAAACCCTAAGGATGAGTCATGTACACTTCTTCCTCTAAGTCAGGAAAGCACTCTTCACATCCATTTGATGGACTTTCCAACCAAACTATGTTGCCATGGCTAGAACTAACCGAATGGTGCTCATCTTTGTTGTAGGAGCAAAGGTCTCCTCTTAATCAATACCTTCTCTCTACAAGAACCCTTTAGCCACCAACCATGCTTTGTACTTGTCAAGTGTACCATTAGTTTTGTACTTGAGTTTGTACACCCATTTGCAGCCAATGGGTTTCTTCCCTAATGGAAGATCTGAAAGAACCCAAGTCTTATTTTCATAAGACTTTGATGTTCGGTTTCCATGGCCTTTTCCTATTCAAGTTTATCTTTTGCCTCAACAAACACCTGTGGCTCATACACTCCCTGAATATTGGCCATAAGAGCAAAGTTAACTGTGTTTTTGTTTGTTTTTTCCTCTAAATGATCGACCCTCAACCATTTCATCATCTCGAACATCACCAATGAGTTTTTCCCACCACTTAGGTCTCTTTGTAGAAACCCCTTCATCCAAATCAGCGTGGTCATCATGACTTTGGCTGCCTAGTACTTATCATCTAGATGCTGATCTAGATTTTCTTGAATAAAATCATTTGGTTTTGGTACTTGCCTAAGAGATTCCACATGTTCAGAATCATCAAAGTCCCCCCCTTTAGTTGTAGATAATGGAAGTTCGACACTAAATCTTTAGCCTTCAGAGGCTGATCTTTAGTACTCTTAATGTTAGAAGAGAGTTGAAAAGGCCCAACTACTTAATTAATCACCACATCCCTACTGAATGTCAAGTGGTCAATGTCCACATCAATTAGCCTATAGGCTTTATGATTTTCATTGTACCCTGTAAACATTAACTTCTGACTCTTAGAGTCCAATTTGGTTCTTTTTACATCTAGAATCTAGACGTATGTAGTAGAACAAAAAACCTTTAGATGGCTCACCTTTGGTTTCCTCCTAGAGCATGCTTCTTTTGGGGTCTTCTCCTTCACTGCTTGTGTCGGAGACCTATTGAGAATATAAATTGCAGTGTAAACTACCTCTACCCAAAACTTCTTGGGAACACTCCTGTTCTCCAACATAAGTCGAGCCATCTCCGTAATAGCACAATTCCTTCTCTCAACCACTCCATTATGTTGTGGAGTATAGGGTGTTGTGAATTGACATTTGATACCGTGTTTAGCACAAAAGTTTGTGAATTCGTTTGAACAGAATTCACTTCCGTTATCAAACCTAAGAGTGATTATTAAACAACCGGACTCCTTTTCTACTAATGCTTTGAACTTTCGGAATTCCTTAAATGCATCTACTTTTGCTTTTAGGAAAAACAACCACATTTTCCTACTGAAATCATCTTCAAACAAAAGAAAATACCTAGCACCAGTGACTAATGTTGTGTTCATTGGTCCACATACATCTACATGAACCAGTTATAGAAATCTCAATGCTCTCCAGGCCTGTCCATCTGGAAACGAAGTTCTTTGTGCTCCTCACTTGGCTCCAAAAGCATACTCTCATTGCAACACCATTGCTATTGCAGGATTGTCAAGCTTCATCTTCTCTACATGGTAGTGTCACTATATCCCTTCCGCTATTGGCCTTGAGAACTCATAGTTGGGAAGGTAACTTTGTATCTCTCTATCTAGTTGCATCATTGTGCTTATTGGATAGCATTTCAATTGTCTTTTCTTTCTATCTAGTTGTACTACTTCCTTTCTGTATTCTTCGTCAATTTCTATATCTTGTGGCATTTTGGTTGTCCGTGGAGGTGGGAACACCAAAATGGGGGTCTAACTGAGGCAAACCTCAAATACAGCCCAACATTTTTCCCGTTTCTATGTGTGTAGGCATGTTCAAGTGGAGCTAATTGAATAATTGAGTCGTGGGAAGCACGGTACCTTTTTCCTACTCTTTAGGTCATTCCTGTTTCTAGAATAGCTTCCTTTCAAGTATTTTGTTTCCTACATTTTTTGTACTTTCTGTCAAATTGCAAAATATAAACAGTCAAATAGTTAGTAGGCTCTTAGTGTTTTCTGTTTGTTTTTTGGACCTCTGTCCATACAAGACACACTAGCACATCCCTAAGACGCCAGCGCGTCGTGCTAGAGTTCGAGATCCGTGTTGCCATCCTCAAACAGTGAGCTATCTGGGCATCAAATAGAAACCTCTATAGCCTGCTCTTTTTCCTCTATAAACACCTGGCTTTAGCAAAAAGAAAGCGGTGCATTGCTTGGCCTTCCTTTTCAGCCTCTCTCCTAGTTTGTTAAACTGTCGGAGGTAGTTTAGGCAATTCATTCCTTAGGACTTTCCCGTGACTTGGAGTTCCAAGGGTGACGAATCCCCCTACTCTACAAATCTATA
>VDFB02003445.1:0-21066 GCA_007258455.2 Sequoia sempervirens | reverse complement strand
AAGGATAGATCTATTATCCATAGCATAACATTTTTGTAGATAGTATCAACCTACAAGCTCAACTCCTTCATAACCGCCATGGGAATGATGTTTATCACTACCCCTGAATCAATCATGCAGTTTTTTACCAATTTATTATTTATCAGCAAGGTGGTGTAGAAAGGATGCACATGAGATGGATTTTTTATCAGAGCAGTTCCCAAGTATATCTTAGGAGTTTTCATAGTTTCCCCCTTTACATTGTTAACATGCCCCTCATTCTTCTCCATCCCATTCTTCTTTTTATTTTGGATTCCAGGATTATTAGACATATTTGAAATTAATTTTATTGCATTGTTCCTGTATTCATCAACCTTCATCATTTCTAATAAGGGTACTGGAATATTAATTTGGGATAAATCTTGTGCCATGTTGAAAGAGGGTGTGTTTGTTTCTGCTTTACCTAGTTCTACCTTAGCAAGTATTTTTTCCTCCACATATTGTTTAGGGTTGCTCCATATTCTGTTTTTCTCATTCTATGCTGCTTCTTTTGGTTCAAATTTTTTAATCAACTCCTGCGGATTCTTCTTCTCCTCATTCTTTTGATTTACTACGATGACCCTCTTATATTTTGTTGGTCCTTCAAAAATAGACCCCCAGGTGTCCCTTGATCTGGATTCATAGTTCTATTTCTAATATTATAATTGCTCTTGGCTTGCACCACAATAGCAACTGTGAGTGCTTTCATCTCCTTCTCAGTAGCCCTTCTTAATTAGATCTAGTTTGATTGATACCTCATAGTGTCAATTTGAGGGCTTCCTATATCATCATCTTCTTGATCTAAGAATACTTCTTACTAGCCCATATGAACGTTGTACTTTTGATTGTCCACATCATACTCAAACCCATCTTCCTCTGAAGATGAATATTCTTCATATGTCCCATAAGGCTTGGCTGCCAACATGTTTATAGTATGATCATTTATTTGTTGGTCATGTAGCCCTTCATCTTCCCAGACTGATTGTGCCACTATGCAGTATTTAGGAGAGTGAATCAGATTGCAAGGTATACACCATGGAGTGCTCTCCACCATATTTGTCCCATGCCTTTTTAGTGGGTCGGGAGTGTCTTTACTCACATTTTTCTTTCGATCATTACTGATTGGCCTTCCCTCTTTCCAATTTGTCTTGTAAGGCATATCATTTAGTCTTGTCCTTTCATTTTTATGATGGTTCAACTGCTTATGTTTATGGGTGTTAGGGCTTTGCAATATTTTAGCTTCATCCCTTTAAATAATCTTCCCCGAGGCCTTCCTATTATTATCTATACTTAAAGTAGCTCTGAATGATTCAACGAGGATTGGAGTATTTCTTGTTTTGAGTTCATAGCTTTTCTTTGGGTCAAATGCATTTAAATAAAATACTAGGCACATGGGGTTTGTGGGTTTAAAATTAGGTGGAATTTTATTGAACTTCATAAATCTGGTGTTAAAAATTTTCCACTGATTCATTATAATTATTTTGGATATTTTTCAATTCATTTAAAGTAAACCTTGGTTCATTATGATCCTTGAACTACTCCTTGAATATCCTCTTAAACTCAGTCCAAGAATTAATTGAGGCATCTATGGTGCAGGGCACCATAGCTCTTAATGGGAAAATGATGCAAAGTATTAGCAGTTAGGTCATTTTGTTGATATTAAGGTCTTGAAGACCATTTCTAATTTATGTAAGGTGTTTTGATTCAATGTTAGGTTTCTAGGTGGGTTGTTGAGTCATTTTTGTAAAATGTTACAAAATTAGAAAAAATTGTCAAGGCAATTTTACAATTTTGGCTTTAAGGGAAGTTCAACGGTCAAGGAGTTTTAAAGTTAGTTTGTAACTATTGGGGCATGCTTGAAAATGCATAAAAATCCTGATTTCATCTTTGGAGGAGGTTGTTGATGTAATTTTGAAAATTTGAATAACAAAGCTCTTGTTTTCGACATTTTCAAGGAAAAATTTGTTGCTATAGCAAATAATATGGCCTTGTACGACATGTAAGTGATCAAATTTTGTTTGGAATTTATGTAGGTATGAATCCTTGTTTTTTTTCTTCCTATTTCATTTGATTTCATTAGGATTTGTGTGAGTTAGAGAAAATTTTCTGAAAACTACTTGGAAACCCTGGGTTTGAGGGTTTGAGTGCAAAAAAAATGATTTGTGACCCATTCCACTGATGAAAATGCTTGATAATTTATGGAGTAGGGTTATATAGGGTTTATTTTGATTTCATGGTGTTGGAAGGATAAGGAGTGATTTACTATGGAAAAGAATAAGGATGTTTAGGAAACCTCATTGGGGTATGAAAATGAAAAGGTCGGGAAACTAGTCTACCACGTAGGTAGGATTTGTATTTAGGACTTCAGTATATGACATAAAACAGTCTTTATAATGTAGAATTGAGGTTGAGAAACCAATAAGTGCCTTGTTGAATGAGCCTAATTAGGTCTAGTGAGCAACGCAACAATCACTTTTTTATGGATTTGTTTCAAAAAAATCATACATGCACTCTTGATATGTTATTGAATGCAAAAAAGGGCATCTAGAACAATGGTTTATTTTTTGGTTTGAGGCCTTATTTGTAAATTATGTCAAAAAAAGGGTGTTTGTTGTGCTACTAGGCAAAATGGCAATTTGTGAAGAAAATATTTTGCTTGATGTGTTAGGGTTTTGAACAATGGTTGTTTTGAGTTGGATTGTGATCCCACCCCCTACTCTATATCAAATTGGTATAAGAGCATAGGTCTAATCTAAAGAAGGGAGAGAAAGTGTGAAACAAGAAGGAAAGTGTGAAGCAAAAGTGAACAAAATGCCTCCAACATGGAAAACCATTGCTAGAGAAGTGAATGAGTTGAAAGAAAAGCATGCTAGGGAGATGAGAGAGTTGAAAGAGAGACTTAATACTCTAGAAACAAGTCAGAAAAGAGGTATGGTCATAGGTGATAAAAGTGACTCCGAAGAAGAAGAAGAGACTGAAGAAGAAGAGGAAGAGGAATTGGATCCTGATGATCAGAGGATGGCTAAGTTACTGAGAGAAGTCAAGGAATATAAACCCAAGGTGAAGATTGATGTACCTAAGTATGGAAGTAATTTGAATGATGAAGAAATTTTAGATTGGATTGCAACGCTTGACAATTATTTTGAGTGTGAGGGTGTATCTGAAGAACAAAGGGTAAAGATTGCAAAAACAAAGTTGAAGGGTCATGTTTTATTATGGTAGGATTATGAGCAATTTGAAAGGAGAAAGAAAGGTAAGTCAAAGATTGTTTCTTGGGACAAAATGGTGGCTAAGTTGAAAGGTAAGTTCTTACCATTTGATTATGCAATTCAAATGTTTAAGAAACTTCAAGGTCTGAAACAAAAAGAAATGGATGTCAAAGACTATACTAAAGAATTTTATAAGTTGATTATAATGGTAGGTCACATGGAGGATGAAGTGGAGAAGGTTGCTAGGTATTTGAGTGGATTGAGATTCAACAATCAAGATGAGTTAACTTTGGAAAATCCAAGAACGGTTGAGGAATGTTATCAAATGGCAATAAGGGCAGAAGAAAAACTTAAAAGAAGGCAAGAAAAAAAAACCAAGGGAAGAGGCAGCAATAATGGAGGAAGAGAGACATTTTATACTCCAAGACAATCATATGAAAGTCAAGAAGATACAAGCAAGGACAAAGAACAAGTTGTTGATCAAAGAGGTGGGTTTAGAGGTCGTAGATCAAGCTTTAGAGGAAAATTTGGAGGTCAAGGAAGAGGCTCACAAGGATTCACAGGATGATGCTATCAATGCAACAAATTTGGAAACCAAACATGGTAGTGCAATGAAGGTCAAACTTCTAGTTCACATGGAGGTGAAAGAAGAGCTCAATTGGTGGAAGAAGAGGATACTGAGAGTGTAAACTCCATCACAACACACTACTCTTGAAGTTGGAGAATCACTCATGGTAAGGAGAACACTCATCAAAGCATCAAAGGAGAAGGAGCCATCAAAAAGGACACTCTTCAAATCCACTTGTAAGTGCATGGGTAAGGTATGTAAGGTTGTAATTGATTCAAGAAGTAAAAATAACATGGTTTCCATTGAGATGGTTGAGAAACTTAGATTGCCTAGAATACCACATGATACTCCTTATAAAGTTTCTTGGTTGAAGGAGGGATAATTTGTTTTGGTTAATGAGCAAGCTTGGGTGGAGTTTAATATAGGAGGGTACAAAGATAAGATTCTATTTTATGTATTGCCTATAGATGTGTGTCATTTTCTACTTGGGAGGCCTTGGAAATTTGATAAGCATGCTTTGTATGATGGTAGGAAGAATACTTATGAGATAAACAAAGATGGAATCTCTTTTACTTTGACACCATTGATAGAAGATGATAAAGGAAAAACTAAGCAAGCTACTGTGATGATGGTTGGTAGAAAAGAGTTTATAAAGGTAGAGGAAAAGGAGGATAGGAACCTTGTAGCCACTCCTAGACTTGGAGATGTGAAGACAACAAACATGAAGAATCTGATTTTGGAAGGAAATGATATTGAGTTAGTGTCAAAATCTGATTTGTTGAACAAAGATGACTTGATTCTTGGGATCCAAGAATGGCTTAAGGGGTTTGTTGATATGATGATGGAAGGGATGTTTTATTAATTTTTTTCAAAAGAGGATAGTGATAATTATTTTTCTATCAAGTCAGAGGTTGGTAAACTTGAGCAAGCAACAGTTATAGGGGCAGAATATTAGATAGAAGAGATGGAAAGGAAGGGTGACAAGATCCAAGATAAGCTACAAAGGAAAAAGAGTAAGTTCAAGCATGCATATAAAGTGAAAGAGAAGGATGGAGGAGGTATACTTGTAGGTACTAAAGTAGGTTCAACAATTTTTTCAGATTGGGAAAGAATCAAGGATCAATTACCAAACAAGTCACTAAAGTTGAAGCATGAATTAGGTGCCAAAGAGTTCAACAAGACAAAGGATGAAGCATGTTTTCAGTTTTTAGCTCAATGGAAGGGATTTCATAATGGAGTAAGCACTTGGAGATCAGAGAATGATGGAATCAAACCTAGATTTGATGTGGCAACACTTTCCTCAAGGGGACTTCAGTTCCTTTTGCCCAGGGAGTATGGTGCAGGGCACCATAGCTCTTAATGGAAAAATGATGCAAAGTATTAAATGTTAGATAATTTTGTTGATAATAAGGTCTTGAAGACCATTTATAATTTATGTAAGGTGTTTTGAGTCAATGTTAGGTTTCTAGGTGGGTTTTTGAGTCATTTTTGTAAAATGTTGCAAAATTGGAAAAAGTTGTCAAGGCAATTTTGCAATTTTGGCTTTAAGGGAAGTTCAACGATCAAGGAGTTTAAAATTTAGTTTGTAACTATTTGGGAAGGATTTAAAATGCATAAAAATCCTGATTTCATCATTGGAGGAGGTTGTTGATGTAATTTTGAAAATTTGAATAACAAAGCTCTTGTTTTATGTGTTTTCAAGGCAAAATTTGTTGCGACAACAAACAGTACAGCCTTGTATGGTTTGTAAGTGATCAAATTTTGTTTGGAATTGATGGAGGTCTAAATAATTGTTCTTTTTCTTCCTATTTCATTTGATTTCATCAAGATTTGTGTGAGTTAGAGCAAATTTTCTGAAAATTGCTTGGAAACCCTGGTTTTGAGTGCAAAAAAAATGATTTGTGACCCATTCCACCGATGAAAATGCTTGATAATTGGTGGAATGGGGTTAGATAGTGTGTATTTTTATTTCATGGTGTTGGAAAGAGCAGGGGAGGAGGTTTGATGAAGATTAAGTGATTCCCTAGGTGGAAAACCTCTTGTTTTGGGCATAAAAGGTTGCATAGGAGTAGGGTTTTAGAGAAAAGGTATTTGGAAACCATTCTAATTGGTAGGATTTGCATGTGAAGACCCCATATGATGTGTTGGTGTCTTTAGAATGGAAAATTGAGGTTAGAGGGTTAAAAACCAATAAGTGCCTTATTGAGTGAGCCTAATTAAGCCTTGTGAGCAGTGTAGAAATCACTTTTTGAGGGATTTGTTTCAAAACAATTATACTTACACTCTTGATATGTTATTGAATGCCAAAAAAGGGTATCTAGTGTTGGATAATAGGAACACTGAGAGGGGGGGTGAATCATTTTTCAATAATTTTGATTTGAAAACAAATCTAAAACCATCAACAACAATAATTAAACTTTATATAACATTAGTAGCACATAACAGATGAAAACATGCAATCACATTAATGAACACCATAACACCAGATATTTTTACATGGAAACCTTGTTAGGGGAAAAACCACAGTGGAGATTAATCCACAAAGTTTACTCTGTTAAAATTAAAATAAAAGAGGGGAATGCACTTGCATTCAAGCGCACTGCCTAGAGCTCACTACTCAAAGAAAGAGGCTCACTGCCTTACAATTATAATATAGATTGCAAAAAAAATTGAACTGAGAGTATATCATCCACAAATGCCAGAATTCAGTTCCAATGAAGCTCAAGATCATAATCTGGATCTCTCAACCGGTTCGCTCTTTTGCTCTACTCTGTTATGTACACAAACACTTTTCTGCCCTCAAAATAATTGATCTATCCTTTTTCGCTTCTTGATGATATACAAGTACTTCACCACCCAATACTCCTATCAGATATCATGCATACACACACATATTCTCTATAAAATGATTTCCTGATCTTCTTTATATATCCACTAACCCAAAAATTCAATATATGTCGGCTTCACAACAAAATACAATTTTCCTTCTTATGTCAGCCGAAATCACAAGTTATAATTTATGCATACCCACACAAGTCGGCTAGACTTATAGTAGGGACCCACACCAAGGTTCAAAACATAAGATATAGCAAAACACTTACTCCACATACATCCATGATACACAATGTCAAGCATGTCAACCATAATAGAAAATAAACCATGAATCATGTTGTTGAACCTCTTCAGTCGAACTATGATTAATACAACACCACAAAACTCTTCAGTAGGATAGTGCACATGCTAGGAAATATTTCCTAGAGATCCACACAATGAAATAGTGATCCAGTGAAGTGATCAGATCAATTTACCAACTGGATGTCCTATTCTTCACTCTCTTTGCCGGTATGAACACTATTGATACTGCGAACCAAACTACTGAATCTAGTTGCCAAAACTGCTGACTCTATTTTCCAAAACTGCTAACTCTAGTTGCCATCAATGAAAACACAAGTATCCAAAAATTATCTTTCAAGGCCATATTCCAACATCTAGAACATTGATTGATTTTTGGGTTTGAGGCCTTATTTTTAAATTATGTCAGAAAAAGGGTGTTTGTTGTGCTACTAGGCAAAATGGTAATTTGTGAAGAAAATATTTTGTTTGATGTGTTATGGTTTTGACCAGTGGTTATTTTGAGTTGGATTGTGATACCACTCCCTGCTCTGCATCAATTTGGTAAATTCTGGTACCAATCCCTTGTATCTTCAACTAATGACTACATGAATAGCTTCATGTAGACATCCTCATGTTGTATGTCAAAGTAATCCATGACTGTTTCAAATGACCTTATGTGATCCTCCCCTAATATAGCATGGTTCCCTGAGAAATTTGGGACCACATTCCTTACATCATTATCAATTGCATTTGGATACCCTTGAATTCCAAAAAAGTTAAGTTATCTAAATCTACATATGTTCACGAGTCCTCTTTCAAATGGGTTTTGTGTTGGGTTAAGCTGATATTGCTGATGGTGGGGTCCTTATTGGTGTTGGTAGTGTTGCACACCATGCTACATATTTTGTTTAGGACCTCCATGAGGGTGCACATTACTTCATACATTTTGATGGGGACCCTAATGTGGGTAATGCCCAATATGCTGGTTGTGTCCATAATTTTGATATTTTACTCCTCCCTGCCTAGGAAGGAATGGGTAAGCACTACTCATAGGTTGAGATTTTATGAGGGTATTTGGTGGGTTTGAAATTTGTACTGTAGGGATATTTTGTTGCACATGATTGGCACTACATGTATTTCCTGAATTCTTCACTGTGTTGTGAGACACTTTTGGGATCTTAGGACCACTCATGTTTTGATTGCAAGGGATTCTATGATGTGTCACATTGGAAGTAAGTTGGTTGTTTAGTTGGAACAAATTTTGATCCAATTCTTGATTTTGTGCTATCAGTTCAAGCCTCTCAATTTCTTTTGACATTTTCTCTACATCTTGTCGTAACTCCTGACAAGTTGGTTCTTTTGTTGAGGTGGAAATTTCATTTTCATCAGTAAATCACACCATTCAATGTGTTTGATTGAAATAGCTATTTTGGGGATTCTCAGTATGTTATTGAACCATCCTTTCCTCATAGTCTCTTTTTGCTTTGCCCTGTGCTATTCCATCATCCACAAAATCCTAGATTTCTTTCAATTTATGGGGGTCAAGTTTGAATGAGATCATTGACCTATATAGATTATTATTTTCAAGAGGGTTATAGGGGTCCCTCGGTGGAAATTTTTCATTGTTGTGAAATTCTATTTCAAACAAAGGACCATTATATACCTTAAAGTGTTGTTCTGATGTATTCCCTTGACAATTATGCATACTATTTTGTAGTTCTGTGATTTCAGGTGAATTTGTTGAGGCTCCCTCCCTATTAGTAGTCATTCTCGAAGTGGGAGGGGATTTTGAACCATTCTTTTTTGTCCATTTTTCTAATCTTTTTTCATTAAATTATTTTGATTTCCTTGATGTAGAGATCTTCTAACTTCCATCTTAGGTGAAACTATGATGCTTTGATGTCTAAAACTTGATCTTTCTGATTTGATGTTTAATTAATCACTCATACATAATTTCTTAGATATTTTTAACAAGAGTCGCCACCTCTCTTAAAGATGAATGAGTTTTGTTTTCTAGGTTTGTTCTTCTAGTAGATTCCCTTATACCTTTCGATTCTTGAGTTTCCTAATGATGGTTACTTATATTCCCAGCGGATTTCCCAATTTGTTGATGTAGAATTGGATGGGAAAGGAAAATCCCACAATTTCAAGCTTTGATTAAATAAAATTTAATTTTTTTAATGACTCTTTTACAGGTTGGTCTTTAACCAGAGATTCTATGTTCAATTCCCAACAAAGTTTCCAATATGTTGTGTGACTTAGATGGGGAGTATAAATTACACAATTATGAATCTTTAATTGCATATTAGACTTAAAACTTCATTGAATCTTTAACTAGATAAGTTGGAACCAAATTTATCTTGAGTTATCCCTAGCAGAGTTTCCAATTTGTTGGTTCCCAAATCTACAAATTGTTAAACTCTAAAAGTATGCTAAGCTTTATATTCAAGTTTGAAAATGATCTGGCCAACAAATGAAATCAACCAAGATGGTTGGAATTCCTTGCTCTTCAAGCTCTACTATGTCCAGGTGGGTGCACCTTGATCACTAATGAATGTAAACTCTCCAAGATTAAAATTGTGATAGTTAAGTAGATTATAATCCTCAAACAAATTTAGAGGGTTTGTGTAATCACAATTTCTTCAATTCATTCATCCACTCTCAATCTATTTCACACTGGTATGAGGGTTTGAAATAGATAATCTAAAACTAACTTCTACTCCTACTCCTACTACAGAAAATTAAATGTATAAATAAGGTTTTGTGGAATATTTTTTTAGAATAGATATGATCAGTGCTTTCTTCTTGTTGGGCAAAGGAGTCAAGAATGCAAAATGATGTGTCCTCCTTCTGGCTGAAATTTGAAATGTTTGGCACTAAGATGTTTATAACTTGTATAAACATGCAATATTGTAGCTATCAGGCTCTTCCTATTGATCCCAATGATTCTTCCTAGGTTACTATGATTTACTTAAAAGAATTTAATCCTTACTTGAAGGAACTAGTTAAATGAACCACACAAAAAAAGAAAATGTGTCTCGATAAATCAAATATATCCTTGATACATTGATTTAAATAATAAGGAAATACCAAACTAGAGACAACAAGATATCATTCACTAATTAATCTCAACAAACAATTGAAACCAAAATTCGATCACCAATTATATCTTCATTCTATTGATCTTAAAAAAAGATTTTACAATATGTACCAAAGTTTTCCTTTTTTTACTAACTCCCTTACTGACCCCTTTTCTACTATGTCTTGGTTTCCCTTTTATAAGTGGGTAAGGGAAGTGACAAGCTTCAGACCACATTTCAAAAGACACTTCATTACCCACTCATTTGTATAAACAAAAAGTATTAACTATCATTCATTTTTTCATGATTACATAAATACACTTAAGGAGAAAAAGCATAAAACAACAAATTTAAACATTGAAGCTCACAACACTTGTAGTACACCTAAATTTCATTAATCATCATAAGGTACCCATGAACATTCAATCTGGCAAGGTCCTCTCTCCTTGATTGTGCATTCAAGGCTTGGTATTTCATTGATACAAGGCCTATTCTTCTAGTGGAGCTAGATATGTCTGCTCCCATTGGAACACTATATAATCATTAGGCCACTTGTATCCCTGGATCTGTGGTATGTTGGCCAAGTTATTTCTACATTTTTTGTCTTGTAGTCCTTTGGCCTATGTAATGAAATTTGAATACCCCGAATCTAATGCAATCATCCCATCTAAAATTAAGTTAAAGCTACGAACATTTATCTCTTGGTTCTTTTGTAAATGAGCAATACAATTCAGGACTATTTGATTGAATTCACTCCTCTAGTCATTCAAGTCCTTAAGTTGATCATCATTCCCTTGTATTTTTGGCACAAACCATTTCTTGAGTATATGGAATGACTCCATTCTCATTGTAATTTTCTGATTTTCTCCGGATATGTATTGAAACTTGTCAATAACCATTTTTACCATCTTTTCTATAGGCTTCAAAGCTATAGGAGCCTCCACACTTCTCTACAATAATTTTTATAATGTCATTAGGGTGTGATGTAAGGGCTACCATTTCTTGAACATGGGGTCTGAAATTGGTAGATGAGCCTTCACTTGCTCAAGTGCTTGAGATAGAGAAACATAAAAATCATATACATTCTCTATTTTATCCATAGTTATTTTAACTCTATGTTACAAGACCTTATCCAATATATTAAGAATATGTTTATGCACCCCTCCTTTGGTCTCTTAATTAAGCTTCTTTAAACTTTAAATCACATTTTTTAATGTATTTACCTAATTAGTAGAGATTGTATTTGTATCAATCTTCTGAATTGAGAGGGGCTAGTATGCAATCATTTTTGTGCTTTGGGAAGGACCCACTCCCTTCAGTTGTTGTTTCAACTTTACATTTTCCATGAATAACTTATTCACCTTATCATTCATATTAGTCTATGCTTTCTCATATTCTGCTAGTCTAAGCTCCAATCTTTTAACAATAGCTCAGGTAAACATTGTTGAGTGCATAGTCACAGTGGTAGCCTCCAAGGCTAAAGTATCTTGAAGTGTCTTAACTATAGCAATTCCTCTCATCTCTTGCACAACATCAAGCAGTTTCAATTTTTTTGTACTTTTTTTTCCAAGAGGCTAGGGTTTCAATCCTTCGATTATATCCTGTACTACTCATTCCATCACCTAAATTGAATTTAGTAATTAACATGGGATCTTCTTGATTTCTTACTTGATATAGCAAGAACATCTTTTTCAGCTCCATCCCTGGGATGATTAGTATGTTGCTATCCAACACCATTTGTCTAGCCTCCTTTGGATTGATATTTATTTCATTAATTCTAAGCTCATCGAAAGTTCAAGCAACAATTTGGTAATGTTGTGATTCTTCAATACTCATCTTGTTTATCTAAAGTATCTCAAATTCCTTCATTTTTATCTTAATCCAAAAGTCCTTAAATTCAAGAGTTTTGATGAATTCATCATCTTCCATAAATCTAAGAGCAACAACCACTCTTTCGTCCCCATGAATTTCCTATTCACCATGTGCATGCACATCCACTCTTTCTTCAGGTTTGTGAGCTTCAATTTCAATCTCAGGGAGTGGTTGATGAACTTCAATATCATCTTTTAGATGTCTTAGCACACTGACCACCTCCTCTGTATCCCCCACTTCTTCACTCATTCCATATGACACAAGGGGAATTGATTCATGTACCTTCTACGTCTTGGGCCCTGATTGCTCTGGAGGTGAGTTTGTTGAAACACATTGCACTGAAGTAGTATCTGGAAGGGGTTCTAAAATTACAACTTCACCTAGCTATTTAATGGGAAACTTGGTGGGTTTTAGGGATTTCCCTTCAGATTCCTTCACCAGCTCGACATATAATCTTTCAAAATTCTTAATCATCAAATGCATCCTCTTAAGAGGATCCGCTTCTTCCATATAGAATCCTATAAATTCAATATCCTGCTTCTTTTTCTCTTCTTCAAATCTCCTTAGAATCTCCCATTTCCTCTTCCTCAGGAACACTTCTTGAGGTGTGAGGCAATTTCTTATCACATCTTCTTCATAGTCAACTTCATGTGTAATCCTGGCTTTTGTGAGAATTGTCTGTTTTACAAAAAAATTATGACCTTCTAGGTCAAAAACCCTTTCCTCTCTAGATTTCAAAGAATGCTTACCCTTTAAATAACCTTGCAATTCCTCAAGGGTGTCAGATCCAATGTAAAACTCTCCACACATAGTTAGGTCAGGCAAGAATGTGCATTTCTTTTGCCTCTTCATGACTTCCTTTTCCATCCATAGTATTTTCCTTCTAAACTCTAAAAAGGCTATTCAAAGAGGAAAAAACTTGTGTAAAATGTGTGGAGCTTGAGGGCATCCATAGAATCTTATCACAATATGGTCAAGTAGAAAGAACCAATCACCAAAGTTATGGGTATGTCCTTGCTCTGGTTTAAGTGTCGAAGGTCTTAACAATTCTTTGATTTCTAGATGCAAGCTTGGTGATACATGACCTAGAGTAGCCATAAATATTACTATAAAATCATCATGAAAGGTTACACAATCACCTTTTTTGCACTTGCTATCCTAGATGTAACACTAGTGTTGTACGAGAAACCTTCTTCCTTGTTGATCAATCATCCCTAGGCTCATTCTTTTGGTCCATTTGTCTATGTTCTGGTACAAGATTAAGTGACACAATAGAGAGTAGCTCCTAAAAGAAATGGGGGCCATATTTTCTCTTACCTGTAGGAACCCCTCATGCAACCCTTTCTCAATTAGTGAAGGAAAGTCATACACATTGTTCACCTCAAGGTTTGAAATTCTCATTGCCATCATCATGAGACTGATTGGCATCTTTTCTTGAGCACCCATTCCAAACAATTGACACAAAGAAAAATAAGTTCTCTTAAAATACACTTGAAAGTCTTCCATAGAAAATGGCTCATTGCAAGAAGGGGAGATAGGTAGTCTCTTGTTGTTTGCACCCCTTTTCATGTGCATAGGAATTTCATCACTCCTATAGCTTTTTCTCAATCTAATGTAGTCCTCCTCACTTCTATCCAAGTCGACTTTGGTGATTGCTTGTTTGTTCAAACATGAAACAATCAACAATTGTTGATTTAGTCAACATTACTAATGGTGAGCCATCTGGCATTCTCACAGTTCTAGTGGAGGATGATAATGTTGTGCCAGTACTCTAATGAACTCAACATCTATAAAGACGTTTAGGACTATTAGCTTGGCCAAATCTAAAGTCCAAAGATTTGAAAATTGAATCTTGCCATCCCTTTTATCATAAAAATACTAGAACAAATCCCACCCTGAAATAGGAATAACTACATCTCTACACCCATGAGCTACGTCTCTGAATACTTTTTTGAATCCCTTATCAATTGAATTAGGTAACACATCTAATATGGACTATTGCAAAGGTCT
This sequence comes from Sequoia sempervirens, assembly GCA_007258455.2. Taxonomy (NCBI): domain Eukaryota; kingdom Viridiplantae; phylum Streptophyta; class Pinopsida; order Cupressales; family Cupressaceae; genus Sequoia; species Sequoia sempervirens. The sequence goes on along the minus strand of VDFB02003445.1, from coordinate 7,195 downwards.
TTTGTTTATTTTAGGGGTTGTGGGTTCTTCTTTCTTATACGCAGGTTAACTCCTTTTAGGTGGCATGATGTAGAATTTACTTTTACTTGACCCTTTTAAGTGTCTACTTGCAAAATTCAATAAATCCAACATTTATACACTTGCTATGAAGGGTTTTCTGTGCACTTACCCGGTGAAATGGTAGCTGAAGAGTCTTCCTCCTTAAACTCCCTTATCTTTGGCACGCTGAGCTCTTGTGAATGATTGAAAAAATGGCATTGAATTCTAAGTATATTTGCCTCTAAGCTCAATCATTTCGCTATTAATGTTAATTCGTGCAAAATATTTTATAATCTATCTCTTATTTTGAGTTTGAATATATGCCCTCGATATTGAAAGATCGAACGGTCCGAGCTAGGTGGTGTAATAGTTGCCATTATTGATATAAATGCCTTTCCAATCTGTATCGTAGTCTCGCCTTGTGATGTCAAGACTGTCGCGGGGTGGCAGTGTAATATATTTATCATTCTTATTCTTCCCACTATACTGTACTGTGTCTTTATTTCTGTCTCTGTGGGACTGCAGGTTAAGCAACCTTCTACCACCACCCTGCACATCAGTCTTTACTCCATCGCGGGATGGCAGGTTACCTCTAGTGGCCAAGTGAAAAGCTTACTGCCATACCGCAGCGTCATGGTTTACTTACTACAGGGTTGTGGGTTAGTCTCATAGTTGGGTGCTTTTGTATCACTACCTCGTACTCCTCTTATTTGACTGCCGTAGTATAGTGGTTAACATTCATATTGCACCTTATGTCCCACCAACCTGTGTATACTTTTGTTGACCGTTGTGGTGTTGCAGTAAGGGTTTGTATTGCTTCCTTTGCCCCACAAACCTACCAAGGTCCTTTAGAATTGAGCAGATGCCCCCTGGGAGTGTGGTAATGTATTTTTATGCATATTTAGATAAATATATGGGGGTATATTATGAACACAATAGTTTAGGCATCATTTTGTTTGGAAGATTGGACAATTTTCTAATCTTTGAAGCTCTTTTCATCTTTCGTTTTGGATTTTCAGTGTCATTCATATTAAAAGAGATATTATCTTATCTTTTATAGTAAGTTTAGGAAAATAAAGAAATTTTAATAAACAACCTAAGGATCAAGGCTCCACTTATTGGGTTCAAGGCTTGCTAAGGAGGTAAAATTAGGTAAATTTTGGAGGTTCCAACACAACTCTTAATACATCTATGCATTTTCATAATTATTCATCGCCTCTTGATAGATTAGTTCATACTCTTTATAATGAACATATTGCTTGTGAAATTATTATTGATGCATTTAATGGATGTGGAGATACATGCTTGCATGTTAGCTCTTTTTTCTTAACATTAAATGAGCATATACATGATATTTTCCTAATGCATGTATTAGGAAAACCTTAATTGGTAAATCATTGCAATGGGTTGATGAATTTAATGCTTATAATGCTTCTTTACATTCTTTAGCCTATAATTTTATAAAATTGTTTTATTACTTTTACATGAGCATATTCTCATAATGATAACTTTCAAATTTTAATGGTCAAACCTTAGATAAACCTATCAAAACCTCTTATTATTTCTCATGATACATAATATTTTGGGTTCAAAGTGATTCCTTTAGTACACATGATTATCATGTGGTACCATACACATATCCCATTCCCTAACATGAACAAATCACTACTACAAAAGATGCAATATGTATTATATTTTAGGTCAAATTTATGTTAGGACCAATTTTTTTTAATGCATTCAATGTCAAAATATAAAAAAAAATACCACTTGCATAAGGATGTGATAAAATGAACACATAAATAGAAACTTGCAAAGAAATTAAGGTAGACACATGGGAGCATGAGAGGGGTGATCCCCTCTTATATGCCCATGCTTGGAGGCTTGAGATCCCTTTGGGACAAACATAAATTACAAAGAAAAATAATCATTATCAAAAAGAGGTTGAATTTTGGGTGAGCATTGATCTTCTCAAATTTGGCCCAAAAACAAAACAAAAAATTCTTCTTAGAGAGTAGAGAATAGGGCCAATGGAAAAGAAAGTAAATTGAGGAGGACAGGTCAATCCTAATTACATATTGTTGCTAGCTATAATAGTTGATGCAAAGAGCAAGTAAAAATCACTCAAGGTCAACCCAAGTTTGACATGCCCATGTAAAATAGACATCAATGTTACATCAAATTCCTGTGATCTTTTCTAACATGGATTTGACATAATTTTCCCTCATTTTGAGATTTTAAAATGTGAAATAACATTGATTTCCTACAAGAATTTGATGTTAATTCCAATGCATTTAATACTTTATGTAGTAGTGGATAAATAAAATATAAATACAAGAAGAATATGAGCTTAATTGAGCACCTTACAATCCTTGTCTAGATCATTTGAGAATCGCATCAAATTTATCAAAAGTCAATCCAATATACTTTTCTTATCACTCACTACTTTTACCAACAACTAAATTCTGAATAATACTTATTACAAGTTCTTAAATATTAAGGTTTTATTCAATATATTATCATTGATGATCTTGTATGCATTTTCAATTCTTCCACCAAGGAGTTATTCTTTATCCTTCACTTTCCTAGAGATAATTGCACTTATTTAAGGATGTCTCTAAAATTCTGTAACAAAAAACACAAGACACATAAGGATTTCTTGTCTTAGATTTGAGGGATATTTATGTGTCTATCTTGGATAATACAGAATTTACAATTGACCCATTGATCAAAAACCAAAAGACCCACCAAAGGAAAGACCACACTTGCTACTTTCCTTTTACAACTTATCGATAATTTTTTAATTTTTGCTATTATTTGTGACTTTTACTTCTTCATGTGTTCATTGAAACTAGTGGATAATTCAAAGCCACCTTTCATGGTGCATGTTGATACAACTTGCCATGTCTCTTTTGTATCATGATCTTTTTCCTTATTTTATAACCTTTTATTTGGCTTTCACTTACTTTTATGATTTTCCTCTATGTGGATTTGGTATGATGAAAGTAATGCATGTGTCCAAAAAAGGCTTCATCCATGTTGATAAATACGTAGCTTCCTTTTTTTGAATTTTTGGTTTATGCCTTGCATGTGATGTTTTATTTTCATTTTCATTCCCTTTACCTTTCTCAACTAGTATTTTTATTTTTATATTTCTTATATGATATCTTTTACCTGCAAGACCCTTCCAATCATTGACTTTTTCCTACCTATTTATGAGCCTTTCCTTGTCACTAATTTTCCTTTTCTAATTTCTTGGCCTTTTTCTTTATTTTATTTCATGGCATTAACCATCATCAAATAGATTAAAATATTTTTCTTCTCCATTTTAGGTAATTTATGATTCTTACTCATATACTTTAGATAGCTCATCTCACTTACTAAACACCATGTCATTGAGCCATGCACATGCCTTTTATGATACTTATGGATTTAATTTTATATGACACTATTAGGGAACTTGTTCACATTGTTTACACATCATATTCCTTGGCTTCCCAATTTGCACACATGTCACACTTCATCACATAATTTATTTACTCCCTCATCTCCCCTTGAAGAATACAACAAACATCCACAAATGGTTACTCTCACAAGGTCATGCTACCATGTATCCATAATCACATCTCACATGACATGAATTTCCTTGTTCCTATATAATAACATCTCACACAACATTCCTTCTCTTGCTCTTACATGATTACATCCTACACAACCCTTCTTATATTAACATTTCATGATAGCATCTAATATTCATTATGTTATTGTAATGATCACAAAAACCTAGACTATTTTTTTTTCTTAAATATGCAAGATTTAAAAGACTATGAAAGGTTAAGACTATGTCATATATGGTTATGAGGATAACTATTATCAAGTAATAATTCAATAATTAAATTGATCAAGTGTACTATTTGCACACTAAGTGAATATGCATACTTAAAATCTAGGAGACTTAGGTGCGATTAAGTTTCCAAATTGCTAATTATTCATGTTTGGTTTAATGTGCACAAGGAATAATTGAGTTCTACACATGATATGGTAAACATTTAATTTATTATATTTGTTCACTTAACCCTATTTTGCATAACCTTAGCCTAACATTTAAGTTTAGGATATATTTATAGGGTTTATAGTTTATTTATTGATTACCTAAATGTAGATAGATTAATATAAGATTTTTTTTTCTTTTTACACATACTTAACTCTTATAATTCTATCCACTTACATTAACTTAGAATCAATTTTAGATATTAAGATCTTGGTATCCCACACATTACTCTCAAACATTATTAAAAAAATAAATTATAAAAAAGAAAAAGTACATAAAACTACACTTATTAAGAGATATCGATATCACTAGCCATGTTACATTATCCAAAATTTAGAATGGTCATTACAAAAACTAAATCACTAAATAAGTTAACCTTTTAATAAATATTATTTTTTATATTCCAAATAGAAATCCAAGTATTCATACAATATTGTGAAAGACTTAAATACTCTATAATAGAGTTTCCATTACATAAATTATTACTAAAATTATTGAATCATTGATAAATTTTGGATCAACTAAAATAAACGTTAGTTACCATTGTTGTTACAAATCCATTTCAATATAATTGAATTTATCAACATCTAAACTATTGTGACATGGAAAGCATAGTAGGAATAATTCCAACTTTCTTTTAAAGATTTACAATATAGTTTATCAATATTTCAATTTACAATTTGACAATATTATAATCATATAATTCTCTATCCTTTGTAGAATATTATTTGTCTAAGAAAAAAGTTAAGAGCAATTGTACAAATAAATGTTTTATTTTTCATACCAAGAATAGATAACAAAGCTCATAAGCATTTTTTTGAGCAAAAGATCCTTACCAATGGGTCCTTAGCCTATCCCAACCCCTCTTTTGGGCACAAGGTAATGTGTGAGTGGTTGACCACTCAACTCAATAAGTCAGAATTAACAACTTAAAAAAATATGACACATACATATATGCATCAACAACCTTATAGATTTCAATAGTTTATTGAATAACCATACAACAAATGTCATACCCATAACTTAATACATGTTTTATTGACCATTCCATGCACATTTATGGTAGTAATTCAAAATGGGATATTTCATTTAAATCAAAGATTACTCAAATTCCATTAGTTTAATTTTCAACACTACTAAAAGAGCTTAACCACTTTGATTAACTTGATATCTCATCCATATTATCTCAAAGATAATTGACACACCACATTCTAACAACCACATCATACATCATAATTAAAACATTAATATCATAGCCATAATTTACATGATAAATTGAAATACTAACATCACAACCACAACATACCTATTAACTAAAACACTATTTTCACAACCCATAACTATTCCACTTCACAATATTCCAAAAAAATCATAATAATAACTCAACACTTGATCATGGATAGAGTAGCCATAACCACAAGCATACTCGATAGAACATCACCAACTAGATATCTTAATTGTCATATTTTCTTCATGATTTACCAACATACATGGCATATCCAAAAAATAACACAACCATAAATAAAGTAATCATGACCAATAATTAAAATAAAGAACAACATTTAATACCACGACGTTTTCCACCATGCCAATCATAACATCTGCATTTACCTTTATTGAACAATCAAATGTCCATACATGAACAAAATCACAAATCCAATGTTGTAAATCAATATAAAATATTCATAAATTGAGGGTGTGATAAGCCCTCATAAAAAAAATTCCCCTCAAATACAATATAATTAAACAATACCAACATAGTTATGACCTTTAACTGACTTATAATCACACAAGATCCCAAGTGAAGATCATTACTAACCAACCCATGAGTAGTAGAGTTAACTTGAAAAGACATAAATTTATAAATCACAACAATACTTACCCACAAATTATTTATTCAATATTTACATTCAACAAAACTAAACACATAAATAACAACAATAATCACCCAAAGAAACTAACCAAAAAAACATTAACATGTTCATCTTCTTAACTTTATATGACAAAGAGAAAGATAAATACTAAAATAGTATCATTCTTGCAAATTTATTGAAAGATAGAAATAAAAATATTATATCCATGAAGAGAAAGTAGTAATATTACTAGGCATGAAGAAATAACAATAAATAATACCAAGCTCAAATGGATATAATATTTTTATTTCCATCTTTTAGTATTCATCAAATTCTCTCAAGTTTACTAGGCATCATGATTTTTGGAGTAATGACATGACCATACTACCAACATTTCCTCAAAAAAATAATAAAAAAGTAATAACTCTACTATGCCTTTGGTGCACTACACATGGTAGCACATGTGCTCTCAATGTCAAAGGATGTAGACACAAGGATATGCATGTCACATTATGCAAGAGGGTATGCACATCAAGATGGGGGACCAAAAAGGGGCCACAAACCAATTTGAAGCAAAATATAGCATGGTATGAGCATGTTATTATACACTAGCATTACAATGTGCTAACATTATAGCTCTTGTGCTAACATTATAGCTTGGATGGCTCAAAAATACTAAGCCATAATGTAAGCACATTATATATGTTCTCTAATTATCTTTTTTATAAAAAACAAAGAAAATACACTCTTTTAATTTAGAAAGAAGGCATGCAATAACATGCATGCATTTCATTTAAACTTGTTTTGGAATCCCACGCTTAGGCTTGGATTTGGCTTGGATATCTAAGCCAAAGAGTTGGGCCTACATGTAAGGTACTGAAAGACATGTTTAACATAAATTATAAAAAAAAAAGTAAATGTTGAGTGTTCTCTCCATAAGATTTGCACATTTTAAGACATTATTTCAAAAAAATACCACAATAACGTTAAACTCTATCTTACCTTTCTAACCATTTATTTTTTTCTACATTTCAAATATGTTAAAATTTTGATCTTCAATTTCTTTTGCTAGTGTCTTTCTTGATTTTTTCCAATAACTTGTGTAGACATCCAAATTTGGACACTTAATTTATCCAAATTTATTACTTTTCGTCTAAACATCCTCTTATCCGAGTTAATTAAGTAATATTACTATTATTTAATTAATATCTTTAATTCTGCTAAATCCCTAAGGTATTTAATTAATAATTAAATA
>VDFB02003444.1:0-24744 GCA_007258455.2 Sequoia sempervirens | reverse complement strand
TTTGTACGTGTGTCACTGCCCACGCAGACTTATCTCTTACGAATGTTAGGATGAGTATGAAGTTAGGTCCCCACATTTCTCATATACAATTATTACATGTTGTCCACATCTTGTGCTAGAACAAATTTGATGTACATAGGTTCATGGGTACCATAGATTTTTTTTTTTATTGGAAAAAAGATTTATTAATAAAATATGGGTACCATAGTTCTATGAATTAGTTATTATAACATTATTAGAATCTTTTACTTGGCATCTCTAATGGTGAAATTTGTATATTCGTATTTTTTTTTATTTTTTGTTTTTTTAAGGGGAGTGTTTTAATATATAGATATATTGGCAAATATTGTTATTTTGTGTGAAGATAAGTCTTTTGGCTTATATTAGCCACCTACCCAATATGAATATTCTTATATGTTTAGTCATTGTCTTTTATCTCTATAATTACATGTTCATGTCCATTCACCTTGTCCACTAATTTATTATACATATGCAATGTATTTGATATTCACTATAATCCAATCCCTTTCATGTCTAGGCATTATTTTGCACTTGTGAAGGTATTTTCTCGTTCATAAACTTATATCTCCCAAATTTAAAATTAGTTAACTTCCCACCTTCACCCTTCCTACCTAGGGTTGACTCAACACAAATTTGTGCAATCTGTTGCTAAGTCATTGTATTTGAAGGTATTCTAGAATCATCTCCTACTCTCAAGTACTAATAGGATATAGTTTAGATTATATAATTTAATTGATGCACTAAAAGGAATCTAGTTCTATTCGTGAATTCATTAGAACATTTGTGTGATTGAATATCATTGTTTTTTATTATTCATACATGTTTATGGGAGTTGACCTAAGAGAGAATGTTTCCTTCTAAGACAACAATAGTGTCACAAAGGTATTTTTAAATAGTATCATCTACCAAATATCAAAAAACAAGGAAGAAAGCAAGATCAATCAAGGAAAGTAAATAACAAAAGTTTGCAAGTGAAGGACAAGTTCATGATTATGGATTGGTCCCATGCAATTGAACTTGTCCTTACACAGTCTTAATAGAATATTTTTATTTCAAAGAGATTATTATTCTGTCACCCATTGTTCTTGATCTTGAGATATGTCAAATTTAGATCTATGTCAACCTTTGCATATTAAGCAATTATAGAGCTAAGCACACATGTTTCTAATTACATTTTGTACTATATTGCTAGCACAATATTCAAATCTTGGAAACACAATTTCTTAGTCTAGATAAATTATGCTTATTTATATACATTTTATTAGGTTAGATTATAATAACATTAAGGAAAGTTGTTTTTCCTTATACATTTTGGCAGACCCAAGTGTTCTTACATAACTCTATTTTCTCTAAGACTTCTAGACCAAAATTAGGGTTATTAAGTTTACATTTTCCTAAAATTTCACAATATATCTAGTAGATATAATTTCCCTTTTCCAGCATTGTGCTTTATTGATATATCTTTTTTTTAAGGATTGGGGCTTATTTGTTCCTCCTATCTATTATGCACCCAACCCACACTTTACACAAGTTTTAGGATTTATATTTTACACATTTTCACATCTAATTTAGGATGTATATTTATCCATAACAATTTTTATGTCATTTCCATATGATTTGGTTACTCATGTTTTACATCATGGATATCATGGTCCTTTATCATTGACATATATTTGTCCTTTCATCACTAAATTTGACATGTTTACATAATTTGTGATATGTGGTCTATTTATTCATGACTTACTAATGACATTTTATCACACAAATGGGATCCTTTTGTATATGGAAGAATTGTCACACCAAAAATATTGATTTTGTTCATTTATAGATTGTATCATCATGTTTCATTCTTTATTGGACTCTCTTACCTAACCCCTCCATTACTATTTTATGTTGCATAATTTTTTATTAAGAGTGATAGTAGTGTTCTTGATTATAACTAGACTTTACCTTTAAGCACTTCTCCTTCATATGAATCATCTTGTGATACATCTATTGTGAAGGATTCATATGTTGTACTTATACCATATCTTGTGAAGGATACATGTGTTGCACTTGTACCATCTATTGTAGACCATTCATCTTATACTAGAGGTACATATCATATGGATTATGGTTCTTCATGTTTCTCATATCATACTAACCCTAGTCCTATTCCTACTTGGCATGCCTTAGTTATACCAATGACTCATTCTACACTTAGGTGTGCACATTTGGGGTATAATACACATCATCCTACTATTTCTTTTGTACCTCATGAGCTGCTACCTCCACATGTGATTCATTAGTATAAAACATTCAATATTGTGGTTAAGTATAGAGACACTAGTAGATAATGTTTATTAGTGGATAATAAAGATGGATTGAACATATGTACATTAAACAGTTTCTAGATATGATTCATGTTAATCATTCTATTCTTCCAAAATATGAGGTAGTCATTAAGGGTTTGAATTATATCACTTTACCTAGCACTCTAGGTCTACTTACTCTTGAGATGACATTCCATGTCATTCCTTGATCATTATCATATCATTACTTTAGGGCATCTATGGATTCATGCAATGGGTGTTTTTCATCCATAATTCATTTCAAAATAAAGTTTATTCATCAAAATAAGTAATATGTGGTGACAATGACAATAATCCATACAAATTTTTCCCATAACCATTTGTATGATGTCTCCAACAATTACCTCTAATACTCATTATTCATGCCAATTTTAAGGATGCTTAAGATTAATTATATTTTTAAGCATCAACTCTTGATGAATAAAATCAAAATAATAAAAGTAAAGCTTCTTATTTGCCTAGTATTCCTCATTTACATGCTATTTCACCTTCATATTCTTATATGGATACTCATTCTAATAAAACTATGATTCTTCTCATCAATAAAATCTAGCAATTATTATGAGGAATGATAACTATAATCTAAGTTAGCTAGTTTTATGGAAAAAGAATAAATATTTTATTAGATCTAGGTTATAAAGGAAAAGTTTTAGGTTTGAATCAATAAGGAACTCACAAACCTATTACAATCCTTGAGAATGTAAGGAAGCTAAGGTAGTGGAACAACTTCCTATTGGAAAAATAAGGACATACAACTGAGAGGGGGGTGAATTAGTTGTCACAGAATAATAAACTTTTCAAACTTTACTTAAATTAATCTCAGATTTAATGAAAAAGAAATTAACCAAAAGCAATTAACATGCATCAGAGAGACAAAGAACACCAATATTTTTATGTGGAAACCCTGTTAGGGGAAAAACCACAGTGGATGTTAGTCCATAAGATTATACCCTGTTAAAAGTATAATGAGAAATAATAATGGGAATGCACATGCATTCAGGCACACTGCCTAGAGCTCACTACTCAAATACAAAAGGGGCTCACTGCCCAACAATACTGAATAGGATTAAAATCTAGAGGGTATGAAGTAAAATAATAGCTTCTCCACAAACCTGATTATAGTTCCAATTAGGCACAGAAGACTCCTTCACAAACTATTTCACACTTCGCTCAACCTTCTTCACACTATACTCTATAATCAAATGATATTCGCACATACACGCATAAGAGCACACTAAGCACCTTTCCAACACACATTGCCGATGAAACAATCGCTCTTAAATATCCACTACATGAGATCTCATCAATAACTTAGTCAGCCAGGAAAATAAAACATATTTGCAATGTCGGTCCAAATTTACAAATAAAATTTTAATGTGAATCCACCAAGGTTGGCCACAACATAATGGAGACCCAAATTTGAAACTCCAACACAAAAAGACTTCAATTAATTTCACTCAATGATCCACAACACACTACCATCAACATGCATGCTAAGAACAAGAAAATGAACATGTGCAAGAAAATTTCCTCGACCACAAGCACATTGATCAATGTGGGCGCATTCACAAAGATAGAACATGATCTAGAAACATCCAAGAACACCAAGAAACAACAAAGAAAACATCCAAGAAGAATCGATATTTCTGAATCACACAAACTTCATTTAGGGAACAGACCAGATGAGACCACGTAAACACCGCTGACCACAACATGATCAAATATATATGTGAACCTTTGAAACTTTTGCAGTAGATGATCTAGACACACTCATCAAAACCCTTTAGTCCACAATAGTCAACTTCAAATTACAAAGAAAATGCCTTTCTAAGACTTGGTAATGGGCCTAATAAGAAACTTTTGGAATATTCTTTTACAATTTTCTCAATATCCCTTGGACATCAATGATAACCACATATCAACAACACATCCACATCATCCAACACTTCCTACACTAATCTTGAGAGGAGGATAATGAAAAACTTTACAAATCTTTAATAGTTACATAAACTTAAACATAAATATCATGCATACCACAACATAGTGATTTATGTGGGGAAAACCCTTTTAGGAGATAAACGCCACACTCCAGAAGCCCCCCAATATATTATTCAAAAATCATGAAGATTGCAATATACTTCCAGAGAAATATTCTCACAGGAGTATCACCAACCAGAGTTCCAGAGGCAACACAATTGTTATTAGACTCTCAGAATACATCACAATACAGAGCCTTAATACAACATCATCATAAAATAGGGTTGCCTTCTAGGGAAATTCAAGCCAATAAAATATCAAACATTAGATTTGAGACCTAATGATGAACAGTTCAGATTAACAATAATAAAATATAAATAAAATTGCAAGGTTAAGACACATTTTCCCAACAAATCTCCCACTTGTCGAACACCTTGCAAGAGCAATAGGAGGGTGTATAAACATCATAATTGTCAAGAGATGAAGGGCCCATAGAATCCAAACACCATCTAAACTTGTATGTTCTCATAGGCTTAGTTAAATAATCAACAACATTAATCAAAGCCTCTACCTTAACCAACTTCACCCTGCCATCTTCAACCATATCTCTAACAAAATGATATTATACATCAATGTGCTTGGTCATGGCATGAAATGTCAGGTTCTTAGCTAGACATATCACACTTTGACTATTGCAATAAATTTCCATTACACCTTGTTTTATTCCAATGTCTGAACACAATCTCTTAAGCCAAATGGCTTCTTTACAAGAATGGGTAGCTTTCATATACTCAGTTTTCAGTAGTGGAAAAATAACCACAGCCTGTCACTTACTCATCCAACTAATTGATCCACCAAATAAAGTAAACACATAAGCACTGGTGGATTGTCTCCTATCAACATCACCTACCCAATATTAATCTAAATAACCATGAATATCAAGGGAAATCTCACCTTCAGTCATATTACTATGATAATACAAGGAATAATTTGAGGTACCACACAAATATCTGAAGACTCTATTAACTACATCCCAATGAATTCTACCTGAATTAGACATATATCTACAAAGAACTTCCATTGCTTGGTCAATGTTTGGTCTTGTACAAACCATAATGATGTAGGAGCATCCATAGTGAAGGACAATCCTCATCAAGCAAAAAGAGGGCATTTTATTTTGGTTTTCCTAAGGTTTGATTTATTTATTTTTTGGAGAAATAACTTGCAATATTTTTCCAAAATAATATTTTAAATAAATTAGTCTTTATTAAAGTTGCAATTTTTGGTGTTGGAGATAATTGTGGAGGAAATTTTGAAAATTAAAAAATCAAAATAGGCAAATTGGGTGTAGATTTTTGGGAGATACACTCTATGACAATTCATTTATTATTCCTTAAATGTAGCAATAAAAATTTGTTGCCCAATATTGAGTTGTTGGATTTCTTTCTATTTTGGGGTCTTGTTGAGTGGAGTGGGGAATTCAACTTGTCATCCAAAATTGGAAATTTCATGAAGATGGGTTCAAAGTTGATGCTTTTCAAATTTATTATGTTAATTTTTAATGCATTTTGTGAGGATTTTCCAGGTTGGGTGTAGCAATTAAGGAGTTACAGGAGAGCTAAGATTGAATACAATATTTTAGTCTTAGCTTATCAAAATCACAAGTTGCTTTTCCAAATTTTTGGAGAAGTCTCTCTTGGGGTGTAGAAATTTCTTCTTGGGAATATTGGAGTCATGTTTTTGGAGGTTTGAAGATTAAGTTACAGCAACACATGGATGGGGTTATAGAGGTTTAGTTTGCAACAAAAGGGGTCCACTAAAAATATGCAACTTGTAGGAGCAAAATCTTGTCAAAAAAGTTTGTTTGAAGGAAATCATTTTGTGATTGTTGTCTACAATTTTAAATTAGTTTAGTTTCAGATTTGTAATAGAATACGTCAGCCCATATGGCTATAAATGAATTTATTTTCATTTATTCCTTGAAGTTGTAATAATTTAGGGGATTCTGTATGAAGATTATGAGGCATTTCTAGCAGATTTGAATTGATTTCTTGCATTTTTTTAAGATGTGTGTATGTGTTATGAGTTTGAGAATGAGGGTTTGAGTTTCTCTTTCATCAGTAGTATCAAAACTAGTGTTCCTGAGTTTGCAGGAAGAAGTGTCCATTGGAGGTAGTTTGCACTAGGACCTAGGGTGGAACATGTGTGGTGTGTAGACCGATCATCGAATGTGAGGAAATCTATACCTGAGAAGCTGAAGATTATGAGTGTGTGACAAGTGTTTGATGAAATGACAAAGAAGAAAGATAAAAAAAAATCATAGTTGTGTATGCAGGTGAACATGAGGGAGAAAATATTGTAGAAGTATGTTTTGAGGATAGTGAGAAGAAGAGTATAGAAAATGAGTGTTGCATCCCAAGAGAGAAGGGTGATAATACAAAGATTTGTGGACGTCCTATGTTTGATAGAGAACCTGATGAGGAATACTCATTGCTTGTAGAGGAGATCATGAAGATAGAGGAGATGTTCATATCGAATGAGAACCTTGAGAAGAGTGGAAGTGTAGACCCAGTGAAATAAATTACAACAGATGATAATGAGGTAGAAGTTGCAGTAGCAGAGAAAGGGAATAATAAAGAGATGTTGGTGGACATGAAGCATCAGATTGATGAAGAGGTAAATTTTTATTTTTCTACATTGTGTGATGAAGTAGTTGATGTGAATTTGCACAAGGAGTTAGTGCAAGAAGATAGAAAGAGAGATTATGTAGTTGCAGTTTGGTGTGTGGATGTAGCACATTTATATGTAGAAGTGATAAAAGATGCCACTGGTGAAATTTGGTGGAGGCGGTCAATTTGTGATGGGATAAAACCCATGAAAGAGAAGAAGTTAGGGAGGAATGGGAAGGAGAAAAATACCTCTCTAGAGGTATTCAATGGAGGTTTTAGTTATAGGTTTGAGGCAACACTAGTAAAAGCAAAGAGAAGGCATCAATGTGTGGGAGGTGAGTGCCTCAGTAGTGTAGCTACAAAAGAAATTAAAGAGGCTGCCAAGGCAAGGTAGTTGAGTGTGGTTGAGTTGAGAAATTCCCTTGAAGGCCATTGATGTAATTTGGTTGCTAATTTTTATGTCAATGAATAAAGAAAGCTTCATTGCAATTTGAAATTTGTGTGTATTTCTATGAGTATGTTAGTAGAGAGTCTCTGTTGTATAATTTAGATTAATTGTTATATTGTAATCTTGTTTGTGAGAATCTATGTGTTGCTAGAAAGAGGGGTCTTTATCTACATCAGTGGTATCAGAGCAGGAGATCTTGAGTGTACAGACAAAGTGCCAAATGTGAGGTAGTTTGCACTAGGACCTAAGAGGTTGGCATGTGTGTGAAATTTTCTTGTAGATGTATGTGAAAGTTGCAAGAGGAAATACTTAGAGGATTTTGAGGAGTTGGGGTACTTTTGGTTGTGAAAAAATTGCCGAGTGTGAGGCAGTTTGTAACAAAACCTAGAAGTGTTGAAGATTTGTAAATAGATCACCGAATGTGAGGCAGTTTACATATATAAAACCTGAGGGTTTGAAGATTTATGTTGTTAAGGCTTTGAGAGTGTTTGGAAATTGTTTGAAGAAATTCCCAAGAAGAAAAGACTAAAGTTTTTCATAGTTGTGTATGCAGGAGAACATGAAGGAGAAAATATTGTAGAAGTATGGTTTGAGGATAGCATGAAGGAAAAGAGAAAAGGTGAAGTTGTTAAGGTTGAAGGAAAGAAAAAGGAAATTGTAATAGTGGATAAGGAAGAAAGATGGATGAAGAAAACCACATGATTTACAAATTTTTATGAGTTCAACTCATGAAAAAATTTTAATTACCTTGGGTGTTTGATGTAGGAGCATCCATGGTGAAGGACAATCCTCATCAAGCAAAAAGAGGGCATTTTATTTTGATTTTCCTAAGGTTTGATATTTTATGTTTTTGGAGAAATAACTTGCAATATTTGGAAAAAATAATATTTTAAATAAATTAGTCTTTATTAAAGTTGCAATTTTTAGTGTTGGAGATAATTGTAGAGAAAATTTTGAAAATTGAAAAATCAAAATAGGAAAATTGGGTGTAGATTTTTGGGAGATACACTCTATGAAAACTCATTTATTATTCCTTAAATGTAGCAATGAAAATTTGATGCCCAATATTAAGTTGTTGGATTTCTTTCTATTCTGGGGTCATGTTGAGTGGAGTGGGGAATTCAAGTTGTCATCCAAAATTGGAAATTTCATGAAGATGGGTTCAAAGATGCTTTTAACATTTATTATGTTAATTTTTAATGCAGTTTGTGAGGATTTCCTAGGTGGGGTGTGGCAATTGAGGAGTTACAGGAGAGTTAAGATTGAATGCAATATTTAAGTCTTAGCTTGTCAAATCCACAAGTTGCTTTTCCAAATTTTTGGAGAAGTCTCTCTTGGGGTGTAGCAATTTCTTCTTG
Source organism: Sequoia sempervirens (assembly GCA_007258455.2). Lineage (NCBI taxonomy): Eukaryota > Viridiplantae > Streptophyta > Pinopsida > Cupressales > Cupressaceae > Sequoia > Sequoia sempervirens. The sequence goes on along the minus strand of VDFB02003444.1, from coordinate 15,920 downwards.
GGCAAATTGGAGTCATGTTTTTGAAGGTTTGAAGATGAAGTTACAGTAGCACATGGATGGGGTTACAAAGGTTTAATTTGCAACAAAAGGGATCCACCAAAAGTATGCAACTTGTAGGAGCAAAATCTTGTCAAAAAAGTTTGTTTGAAGGAAATCATTTTGTGATTGTTGTCTACTATTTTAAATCAGTTTAGTTTCAGATTTGTAATAGAATACGTCAGCCCATATGGCTGTAAATGAATGTATTTTCATTTATGCCTTGAAGTTGTAATAATTTAGGGGATTCTGTATGAAGATTATGAAACATTTCTAGCAGATTTGAATTTATTTCTTGCATTTTTTTAAGATGCATGTATGTGCTATGAGTTTGAGAATGAGGGTTTGATTTTCTCTTTCATCACATAACATACATAAAACTTCCAAATACACTATAGTAAGGCACTTTGTTCATGTCTTCCATCTCTGATGGGGATGTTGGACAATCTAAAATATATAACTTTGTTCCAATTGAAATAGAAACACACAATGGTCTACAATCATTCATATCAAACCTCTATAAAATTGAATTGACATACTTACTTTGGCTAATCCATAGCTTTTTTTTCACTCTATCTCTTTCAATTTTCATCTCAAGAATGTGTCTAGCTACACTGAGGTGTTTCATTTCAAATTTAGCATCATGTTGAGATTTCAATTATGAAATCATACATTTCCCTTTACCAATAAATAATATATCATCAACATATAATGAAATAAATAAAAAATAATTACCATCAGTTTTATAATAAACACAATGATCTAATCTAGAATTCTAAAATCCCAAACTCAACACATATGTATCAAATTTTTGGTACCACATCCTAGGACTCTATTTTAGGCCATATAAAGATTTCTTCAATTTTGCAAACCAACTTACTTTTACCTTTCACCACATAGTGTGATGGATGTGTCATATAAATATCCTCCTTCAAGTCACCATAAGGAAAGAAATTTTCACATCCATTTACTAGACCTATAAATCATAAGCAGTAGCAATAGAAAGAAAAAATCTAATGGATGTCATTTTTGCAATAGGAGAAAATATCTCGCCATAATCAACACCCTCAACTTGAGAGTAACCTTTCACAACCAACCTTGATTTTTACTTCTCAATACCTCCATCTAAGCCAATCTTTTTCTTGAATGCTCAATTACAATCAAAAGGTTCTCTTCCTTCAAGTAATGGTACAACATCCCATGTACCATTCTTTTTCAAACATGTCATTTCTTCATCCATAGCAATATTCCAAGATTTTACATCATTCATACCTAATGTCTCTTTTACTATTTTGGGTTCATCCATGTTAGTATTCAAAGAAAAAATACATCTCCAATCATCAAGTGAATACATTTCAAGTGATTGTCTATACCTTGTAGACCTTCAAAAAACTAAGTCAAAGGTTCTTCCTCCTCTTCTAAAGATTCAGAGCTACATGAGCTTTCCTCAACTTCTTTTCTATCCATGGGCCTCAATTCAACTTTCTCAGGTGTAGAAGGAATTTGAATCAAATCTTCCTGCTTACTTTTTTTTGGATGCAATGTAACTAAAGAAGGATTAGTTTCTCTAAAAATAGCACTTCTACTATATACTACCTTATGTACAACAAGATCCCAAAGCTTGTATCCTTTCACACAATAACTGTATCCGACGAAGATACATTTTACAACCTTATTCTCCAACTTTGTTTGCTTCTCCTTTGGCACATGTGCATCTGCCTCGCAACCAAAAACTCTAAGATATCTTAATGAATTATTGTGATGTGACCATGCCTCTATAGGTGTCTTATCAACAAGAGATGATGTAGGAGACATGTTAATCTAGTAACAAGCAGTGGCAACATCTTCAACCTAAAACCTTTGTTCTAGACCAGCACCACTCAACATACTCCTAGCCTTCTCCATTAATGTCTTATTCATTCTTTCTGAAACTTCATTATGTTGTGGAGAATACAGAGTTGTATTTTTTCTATGAATATCACAGTCTTTACATAATCTATCAAAACCATTAGAGAAAAATTCACTGCCATTAGCAATCCTCAAACATTTTATTCTCTTTCCAGTCTACAACTCAACCATTGCTTTAAATTCTTTAAATCGACTAAAAACTTTAGATTTACTCTTTAAAAAGTAAACCCATGTCCTACTATAATCATAAATAAATGAAACATAATATATGGATTTACCAATTGAAGGAACATCTATAGGATCAAAAACATCATAATGAATAAGATCAAATACACCACAAGATTAATGAGAACTCAAGTAAAACTGAATGTGATTTTTTTTTTTCATAAACGCAATGCTCAGAAAAATAAAATTCAATATTACAATTGGATAAACCTTCAACAAGGTTTTTATTTTTCAAGGTCCTTAGACCCTTTTCTCCAATATTGTCAAGTCTCTGGTTCCATAACATAGTTTTCTTTACAAGTAACTTTGATTTAGAAGAAAGAGCACCCTTGGGTACCCAGAACCCATGACCATCTATTGAAGATGAAACCCTCACCTCTTTCATAGACTTTCTTTTCAAAGAAGTACTATTGCACTTAAAAGTGCATGCATTGTTCCTTATACAATGTGTTATATTTGACACCCCTAGCAATCACCATATGTAGCACCTCTAACCATCTTGCATCCTACATCACAAAATACTACTTGCACACCTGCATCTATTAGTTTGCTCATAAATAAAAAATCATGTTAATCCAGGGATATGCAACACACCATTAATATTTTTTATTCTACCATCATGAAACCTGATTCTAACTTTACCGTGGCCAACAATATTTAAATGAGAATTATCACCCAAGTACACCTTACCTCCATCAAATTCTTTATATTTAGAGAACCAATCTCTATTAAAGGTCATATGGAAAGATGCACTTGAATCAACTAACCATGCATCATTACCTATGCGAGTTGCCAAAGTTGCAATGAATGCAACACCGTCTTCCTTCTCGGACTAAGAATCAGAATCAAATTTCTTATTTTTCTTCTTTGTTTCTTCTTTGCAGTCCTTTTCTTCTTTGCAGTCCTTATGAATATTTATAGGCTTACTGTAATTCCTACAAATAACTTTGGACATTCTAGGAAATTTAGATCTCCCCCTGGACTTGGATTTATCATGCTTCTCATTATTCTTTCCTTTTTCCTTAGGTCTTCCACAAACATTTAGGGCCTTCTTGGCATTGATGGATACCTTCCTTATCATCTCTTTAGAAAGCAAAGAACCCACCACATCTTCAGTCTTCAATATAATAGAAGTACTCCCAATATCCATAACAAGGGAATCCCACAAATTAGGCAAATAATAAAATAAGATATGGCATTTCTCCTCCTTATCCATTTTGACACCAATTGATGCCAATTGAGCCACCAACATATTGAATGTTTCTAGATGGTGTGTAATTTATCCACCCTCTTCCATTCTCAAGGAATACAATTTCTTCCTCAAGAAAATCTTGTTCACTAGAGCAAGCTTCTCATAGGAGTATCACCAACCAAAGATACAAAGGCAACATGACCACTATCAAACTCTTAGATTACATCACAATACACAATTGTAATACAACACCCTCATAAAATAGGATTGCCTTCTAGGGAAAGTCAAGCCAATAATATATCGACCATCAAATTTGAGACCTAATGATGAGTGATCAAGATTTACAATAATAAAAATTTAGCTTCAGGGGTGTTGGCCCCAAGCCCCAGCTAGGGCGCACAGATCTTGGACCCCCTGCTAGGGGGATGATCCCCCTGGACCCCTCGTGAGGGGGTAACCCCCCTATTTGCCCCTACGCACTAACATATCAACAATACCTTATGTAAATGCAAGGTTGAGACACATTTTCCCAATAGAAAAATAATGATACCAATTCATACCATATTAGTGCCTTAGTGACATTGATTTACCCTTAGTTTATACAAATTTGGTATTTAATTGTTCTATAGATCTATACCCTTCACTAGATACTTGAGATGGAGGTTGTATGTGTTGGTTTGTAGATAGTGTTAAGCTACAATAAGTCCTCTAGATCTTTGGTTGCTAGTACTCCTTTAAGGGCTTGAGAATTATTGCAAGTGTATTGTAATCATGGTTAATTGAATAATGCATTGACTTACTTTGGAGTGTTGGGTTTTTTCTCTTGAAATGATTTTTTCCACATACATGTTTTATGGTATACATTTTTTATTTGTAATATAAAAATATTTAAATTTACACAACACTCTCCTTAGAATATTAGTGTAGGAACCATTTTCATGTACCTTGCTTCCCTTCATTTTTTTTGTGCAACGGATTTATTTCCCTTATCATTTACACCATCCACCTAGATCACATTAGATTCAATTAGGTCTTCCACTTCGTGCTTAAGACACATGCATTACTCAGTATCATGCCTAGGTGTTTGATGATATTGACAAAAGGCTTTCGGGTCAAAATAAGGAGGTAAATGTTTAGTAGTGTTTACGGGATGGATATGAGGAAGCTAAATCAAATTATGTTAAGCAATTGTAGCATAATAGAATGAAGAGATTCAATTTTTTTTAGAATTGTCAGTTATTTGGTTTAAATTGATAGGGGGCTACAACAAAAGGTGTTGCAGTCACAACTTATGCTTGAATGTTGTTGGAAGGAGAATTTATTTTGATGAAGTATTTTTTGTTCTTAAATTATTGATAATTAAGAGTAGTGATATTGGATTGACCAATGGGAGTCGGTGAGGAATAGCCCTCATATTGGTTAACTGACAATTATTAATCATGAAGAGTCATGCAAAGATGTGGGAATGAAGGATATTACATTAATATAATTATATCTTGAATGTGTGGTTGTAGGTTTCCAATGAAAACTCATTGCACATCAACATCCAGAAGGGAATATGGGATTTGAGAGAAAAGGACTTGATAACACCCTATAAAATCATTCATTTTATCCTTGGATCCTTTCTTGCAATGAACCAAATCAATCAATGTGACTTGAGGTTCAATATTAGCTTGAAAATGTTGAATAAATTTATTAACAAGTTGTTAAAATGAATGAATTGAATTATTAGGTAAAGAGAAAACCAATCCAAGGTTGTTTCTTTTAATGAAAAATGAAAGATATTGGCTAAAAGAACATCCTCAAAGAGAAAATCACTACATAATTAGGTAAAGGCTTAGAACACATGGTTATTAGGGTCCCCCTTTCCATTGCACTTCTCAAAATTGGGTGTTTTAATGTTTTGTGGTATAAGAGTTTTTAGGATTGCAATTGAAAAATGGGCTACAAGTGAATTATGATGGAGGATTGGATTAGGACTAGTTTTGATTCATATTGGACATTTGTTGCTATAAAGAACTCATATTTTGCAAGAGTTTGTTGATCATAGGATCGGTAGTTGGGATGGTTTGAGAATTGTTAGAATGTGAATGACTAGGTGTAGCAATAGGAGGATTGGTATTTTGGTAAGTGAATTGTGGAACATATTGAGAAATAGGTGGATTAACATTTTGAGAAGTAAATGGGATGATAGAGTAAGGTGGGATAAAGCTATGTTGGTTTAAAGGATTCCCACATGTAACCCCAAAACTAGTGTTAATAGTAATACCATATTGTGTAGTAGTGGCTATAATAGAAGAAGTGAATGTTAGAATAGAAGATGTCATCATGGGAATTGGCACTTGTGTCCCCATTCAATTTTGAGAGGATGCATTGTTGAAAATAGCTACATGACTAGCTAACGTCATAATGTTCAAATCCACTATGTGAGCTAGACTACATAGAATTTCCACACCTTGTGTATCACTAACCATAAATTTCCTAAGATTCTTAATGATAGAGAGAGCCTCTATAGCCAAGTGTTCAATACCTAATAATTGTTGGAGACCAGCCAATTTTGTGTCTAGTTTCCAAATTTGGGCTTTAGGAACAAAGGCCATAGAGTGGTCAAGCCCAAGAAAAATGATGAGGGTATTGTGATTCAAAGGTCATTGAAAATGATTTTCATGGGGGCGATGGAGCGTTGGTCCATATGGCCTGCATGATGAGGGCCTTTCATTCTTGCATGCGCCCGATCTTGGGCTTATTTGCTTCCTGCTTTCGAGTTGGGTGTGGGGTTGGGCTTTGTCAGGTGTTCGGGTTGTGGTTTGTGGCTGTCGGACGGGGTTGGGGCTGGCTTTTTGTCTCGCAGTGTTTGCAGTTTCAACTTTTCTTTTGTTGGTTTTCTTCTTCTTTGGTTTCCGTAGAGTGTGCTTTCGCCTATGGTTATGGCTCCAGGCGAGACTTCTGGGGAAAAATCCCCTTTGAACTTTCGTGCTGCTATTGGGGTTTCTTCCCCAAACCAAAAGACAAGAATGTTTGATAATAGTTTATTTTCCAATGATGTTGGAGATGGAGGTTTTGTGCCTACAGGAGGATCTCGAATTCTGAAGGTGAACGGTTTCCTGGAACGCTCTAAGGAGAGACCCGTTTTGGTGATTCAGCCAGAATCCATTGCTGAGGACATTGAATATTTTTTGAAGCATGCCTTGCTTTGCAAATTCATGGGAATGAGGGTTTCACTTCAATTTTTGGAGTCATGGTCGCAGCGGACTTGGTCTCCTGAGGGGGAAATGGACATTATGTTGTTGGCTAACAACTACTTCATGGTGGTTTTCAATTGCATGGCAGATCGGAACAAAGTTTTTGAGGGTGGACCTTACTTCCACAATCAGGTTGGTCTTTTTATGAAACCTTGGCATGCGGGTTTCAATCCTTTAGAGGAACTACCAAATCATGTTCCTGTTTGGGTGCGTCTCCCCAGATTTCCTGTTGAGTGCTAGCATAATGATATCCTGCATAATGTATCTATGCTATTGATCTATGTAGGATCTAGACTAGATTGCGATATTTAAATGCTTAAACTTTACAATGCTTTTTAATGATTATTTCAAGTTAATTAAAATGAAATTAACTTAAGGAAATATGACGAATGGTAATAACAAGGTGATCATAACGTAAAGGAAGGAAATGAGAGACGAAGAGAGAGAAGAAGAGAAGTGCAAACAATGCTTGATAACGAGTTCGTCACGAAAGTGACTACGTCTCCGGGTCCACTCCAATAGAGAGACCGATCCGATTAACTCCAAAAATTAGTTACAAAGCACCACAATCATTCTCCAAGCACTTCGGCAGCATAACAGCGCTCTGACATGCAAGAATGATTTGAAAACTCTTCAACAAGACCCCTCTTCCGTCACCTCAGCATCAGGACTTCATCACCTGAAAAAAAACTTGAATACCCAACTCTCACCTCACACCCCTTTAAATACATAAAATTTTCTCAATTTGGCTCTCAACCAATTGATTTGCAAATATTCACCTTATCTCTCCAAAATACATAAAAATCTTTACAATCTTCCAAATAAAAACAACTTAATCTTCAAAATTTAAAATAACCCCCCTAATCTTAATTTTAGCCCTTTTATTTATTCACTTCGGGCTTTTGTTACAACTTAAGGGGTTAATTTTGAATAAAAGTTGTTTGTTTTAATTTAAAAATTAGGGGTTGGTTTTAAATTTTTAGGCATTCGGCTTGAAGTACTTAACAAATAGCTCTGATGCCATAGATATTCCAAACTATTCGCGGGGCGTATCGGTGGCAATAGCTTTTATTGGGCCGGCGGTCGGGGGTTCAACCCCGGCCGCTGGCTTTATATAGCCAATTTTCGGCCGTTTTACAACAAACCCAACCCGTCGCAATACATAGTTAGGTGCAAAACTGTTGGCGCAATGGCGAGCTGAGATTCTCGCGCATGGGTGGTTGCGAGATCAAATCCCATGCCAGACTTTTACTGAGCAATATAACAAATGAAATAACAAACTTATCCGCCGAACAAAGTGATAGGCCACGTGTCAAACGAAGATTCACCGGGAGAGACAACACAGATTCCAACTCAACTGCCACGTGTCCTGCAATCATTCGCCAATGACGCTGACGTGTCCGCTGACTCAGATCTAACTCAATGCCACGTGTCAGAGAACCATTCGCTGATGCTGCTGACGTGGACGCTGACTGGACTGTGACTAGGCTGCCACGTCACCGATGACTATACTGCCACCTGTGTGCTGACTCGACCGCCAGTTCAATGCTGACTGTACGAAATGACACGTGTCATCTCATGATTAGCTGTCCTTGCTGACGTCACCTGCCACATTATCATGCCACGTCGACATGTACGGATCATACGAACTGCCACGTGTTGACATTCGATTGGTCCATTCTGGATTTCATACCACGTGCTGACATCAGCTGTACGGATGATGACGTCATCTCTGTACCCTCTGTCCACCAAGTCAACTGCAACTTTGACCGCTGATAACTCTCGCGTCCGATGTCTGATTTTGACGAAACGAACACCGTCGAAGTCGTCTCGACGAGCTCTTCTCGATGACACTAGTTTCATTGATTTTTGACAACGCCATTTTTCACTTCGGATGCCCTCGATTCCAGCTTTGATCGAAGGTTTGACCGGCCATAACTCGTGCAAACCGCGACTCCTTTTGCTCGCTCGAAAGGCGCTTGGAATCGTGATCACGAGCTCTTTGATGGTGATTCCGAGAAAAATGAGACACTTACTAATCGAAAATGTCCACCTGGACGTCATATTGGGGTAAAACCTGCGGGTGCCTCTCAACAAACGAGGGAAAGAAAGGTAATGAATTTTGCTCACATTTGTGTTGAATTAGATTTAAGTAACCCTCTTCCTGATTCCTTAGAAATTCGGGCGGGTTCATATTCTTGGGTTCAACAATTAGACTATGAAACACTGCCATTCCATTGTCGTCTTTGCCATGAATATGGCCATCTTCAGAGAAGATTCCCAAGATCTGAGCCATCTGAGACTCAGTCATCTCAACCCCCTCGTAACCCTCTGAGGGGTGACAAAGGAAAAGTGCCTATGTCTAGTGAGGTTGTAGATGCTGAGGGTTTTATTCTAGCTAAAGCTCGCAATAAGAATTGAGGTCAGAAGAGAACATTTAAGGAAAGACAGGAGGGAGATACCTTTAATCGGTTTGAGGTTTTGGATGATCTCAGTCTGCAGGAGGTGAACCCTGGTATGTTTGGAATGGACCAGAGGGTTATGGAGGAGGTTCAGGAAGACATTGCCACAGAGGACATTCAGATGCCACAAATAGAGGGGGCCTTGCAAACGGACTCAGTTCAGAGTTTGGGGACATCTAGGGAACCTGAGTCTATGGTTATTGCACCATTGATGGTGGGAGAAACAACTAGTCCTCCTTTGAAAATTGTTCCTGATGTAGCAAAAGGAAGCAAGGCTTCTCCTGCATTGGGTATTCTTCAGAAAGACTTGAAGAAAGGGACTATTGAGAAGCCTTCCAAGACTGGAAGAAAGAAATATTTTGAGAAAATCAAGCTGATGGGGGAGACTTTAGTGGAGTCAGGTTCTGTCAAAACTCTTGATTCCCACTTTTCTAATCCTCCAAAATGATCATTCTCTCTTGGAATGTACGGGGCTTGAATAGTGGAACTAGACAAAAAGTTGTTCGTGACTTGGTGCGAATTCATTCTCCTGATTTTCTTTTTTTACAGGAGACGAAGTTATCTGTTGAAAGCATGACTAGTCTTTCATCTAAGTTGTGGAGTAGAGGTGATTGCCAATGTATTGGTGCTCATGGTATTGCTGGGGGTGTGGCCTGCCTCTGGAATCCTTTGAGGATTCGCCCTCTCTAGTGGATGTATTCTAAATCCTCTATGTCTTTGATGGCTACAAGCATTGAGACTGGGGAAACTATTCTCCTCTCCAACATTTATGCTCCTACTGACTTTCTGGGTAAGCAATATTTATGGTCCCATTTAAGGTTTATCCAAAGTATGGTGCCTTATCACCCTTGGATTATGGCTGGAGATTTCAATGCCATTACTGAGTTGGTTGAGAAACAGGGTGGTATAGCAAGATTGGAACCTTCTGCTTTCTTGCTTCGTGATAACATATCAGCTTTGAACCTGGTGGATATCAAGCCTAGAAATGGACAATTTACCTGGAACAACCGAAGAATCGGGGAGAAGTGCATTGCGGAAAGACTTGATCGCTTTTTGGTTTCTTGTTTTTGGGTTGGTGGTGGTTGGTCTACTTGTTCGGAGATTCTGGATTGGCGGGGTTCGGATCACTAGCCTATTAAGTTAGTGGTGTCCTCTGCTCGGGTGGCCCGATCTCCTTCTTTCAAGTTCCAACTTATGTGGTTGTGTGATCCCTCTTTACAGGACTATGTTGCTCACTGGTGGAGGATTGGTAGACCCGCCTATGGCACAGCTATGTATACTTTTTCCAAGCTATTGCAATATGTTAAATATCAGCTTAAGTATTGGAATCGCCATTGTTTTGGGAACATTTTTCATGACAAAGCTCTTGCTCAATCTAAGTTAGATAATATAACCAGGGAAATTAGGGAGAATGGTTTGTCAGAAGCCTTGCTTCAGGAAGAGGCTATGGCCTTAAAAATCCTGGAAGAATGTGAAATGCATGAAGAAATTTACTGGAAACAGAAAGCTCGTGTGGAGTGGCTTCAAGAGGGGGATAAAAACACAACCTTCTTCTTCAATTCGGTGAAGGCGAGGAGGCATGGTAATTCTATTCCAGTGCTTGTGAATGATAGGGGAGAACAAATTTCCTCCTTACAGGAGATATCTAGAGAGGCAATGCAGTATTTTACTTCTCTTTTTAGGGAGGACACTCAAGAGGGTTTTGTTGAGGAAGCTCAGGTTCTTTCTTGCATCCCCCAACTTGTTACTAGAGAAATGAATGATAATCTTATGCATTATGTTTCTCTAGAGGAGTTGGAGGAGATTGTTTTCCATATGAAGAAAGGGAAAGCTCTGGGTCCTGACGAGTTTCCAATTGAATTCTTTCAAGAATTTTGGGATATTATTAAGGTTGATTTATTAGAGGTGGTCCAGGAATCTCAGAGGAATAAAGAAATGCTTCGGGCACTGAACTCCACTTTTCTTGCCCTCATCCCAAAACGTGATGGGGCAGATCGGTTAAGCCAATTTCGTCCCATTGCCCTTTGTAATGTGATTTACAAGATTATCTCTAAGGTGATTGCTGAAAGGTTGAAGAAATGGCTTAAATGTCTTATCTCTGAGGAGCAAGGTGGCTTTGTGGCTGACCGACAAATTCTGGATGGAGTTGTTATTGCTACAGAGACTATCCACTCTATGGCTACGTCAAAAGCTAAGGCAATGTTTATCAAGCTTGATATGGCTAAGGCTTATGATAGAGTTCGGTGGTCCTTTCTTCGGAATATTCTTGGGGCCTTTGGATTTGCTAAGGACTAGATTCAGTGGGTTATGAGTTGTGTAACTTCTACCTCCTTCTCTGTTTTAATCAATGGGGAGCACACTGAGCTTTTTGGAGCTTCTCGTGGTCTTCGGCAAGGAGACCCTCTTTCCCCTTATCTCTTTCTTCTTTTTGCTAAAGGGTTGGGGAGATTGTTGAAAAGTAATATTGAGTCGGGGGTTATCCAGGGTGGAGGTGGGGTAATGAGTTGCCTCCTCAGTCACACCTACAATTTCTGGATGATACTGCCCTGATGGGTATGGCTACTATCAGGGAGGCTACTAATCTGTGTAAGGCTTTGGATGTTTATCTCACTGCTTCTGGTCAATTAATTAATGAAGATAAGTCCTCCATCTTCTTTTTTAATACACCTAGACCTATTCAACAAAGAATTGCTCTTATTATGAGGTTTCAAATAGGCTCTCTTCCTTTGACTTATCTGGGTATTCCAATCTCTTCTGGTAAGCTCCCTAGAGATTCTTGGCAGTATATTCTAGACAAATTTCGAGTGAAGGTTAATCATTGGACTCATAGATGGCTTTCCTTTGCTGGGCATGTTCAGTTGCTTAAATATGTGGTTCAGGCTCTTCCCTTGTATAGATGTATGCTTCAGGTGGCTCCGATGGGCTTTGTTAAGGAATTGGATTCCTTGGCAAGGCAATTTTTATGGGCTGGAAACTTGTCTTCTTCTAAATGGAGCCTGGTCAGATGGGATATTGTGTGCTCCCCTAAACAGTTGGGTGGTCTGGGTTTGAGGCATTCGTCTTTATCTAGGATGGCTTTGGCTGCAAAACTTTATTGGAGATGGTGTGTGGAGCAAGATCATCTATGGGCTAAAATTATACTTCTTAAGTATCTTCTTGGGATCCCAAAGGATGAGGTTCCCCGTTATCCTCTGGTGGGAAGTGGATCAGTGATTTGGGGGACTCTCAAGAAAGGGGCTACTTTGATTAAGGAGGGATTATTTTGGATATGTAAGAAGGGAACAAATGCTCTCTTTTGGTCTGACTCTTGGGATGGTTTTCCTCCCATTATCTCTCAGTTTCCTAATTTATTGGCTCTCTATCAGCGCTTCTTGGAGGCTGGTTGGTCAAGGGTGAGTGATTTTAAATCTTTTCACCCTTGTGGTCAGCTGGAGGTTGCTAGCTGGAAGTCCCCGCGTGAGTGGCCGATGGTAGGTTTGGAGGAAGATTGTGCTGAGCTTCAAACTATTTTATCAGTTAGACACTGTAGTTCCCTCAAGGACAAGGATGTTCTTGCTTGGCGCCCAAATCCTAAAGGCATTTTTTCTATGGCTAGTGGATATCAGGAATTGATGGCTCACAGATTGAATGGAGAAGAGGTCCATTGGTGGAAGTATGTGTGGAATAAGTTCTCTTGGCCAAAATTTAATTGCTTTGTGTGGACTTTGGCCTAGAATTGGTGTTTGACTTGGGACAATATTCAGAAGCGTGGATTTCATGGACCTTCCTTATGTGTTTTGTGTGGTGTTGCTGAGGAGGACTCTTCACATTTGTTCTTCAGATGTTCTTTCTCCTTGCAGCTCTGGCACCTTTGGTGGGGTGTTTGGAAACACCCTTGTGTTCATGCTTCATCCTTGGTGGAATTCTGGAGAAGTCTGGGTAAGCCCCCTACTTTGACTCCTTTTCTTCAGATTGTTTGGTGCATTGGACCTACCTTTATTCTCTGGAAGATTTGGCTAGAGCGAAATCGTAGGATTTTTCGCGGGGAAAGGTTAGGTATCCAACAAGTTTGGTATAGAATTTTGGGAATGATCCAGGAGACTGTGGAAGCTAAATGTGAGGTGATGTTCCCACTTGATAGAGGGGATGCTAAAATTATTGACAGAATGGGTTTTCAAGGTTTGTCTCCTACCTCTGCTTGTGTCAGAAGGGGTAGAAGTGCGAAAAAGAAAGTTCAAAGGATGGGTAGATGGATGCCTCCTCCTGAGGATACCTTGAAGATTAACATAGATGGCTCTTCCCATGGTAATCCTGGACCTGCTGGGATTGGCGGCATGGGTAGAGACTGTTTAGGTGAAGTTGTGTTCTTCTTTTCTATTTATAAAGGTTGGCAGGCTAATAATTTTATGGAGGGATTGGCGATTGTCTATGCTCTAGAGTGTGCTTATGCTCTAGGTTGGCGTAAGGTTATTTGTGAATCTGACTCTTAGGTTATTGTGAATTTGTTGATTGAACGTAAGGTGAAGGATGTTAATTGGTAGCTAGCTCTAGTTGTTCAACAAATTTTGCAAATTAGTTCTAGGATGGATATGGTGTCCTTTGTCCACATTCCATGTGAGTGGAATAGGGCTGCTGATTGTTTGGCGAAGTGGGGTTCAGATCATGTTGATGTTTGGAGGGTTGAGGAATGGAGACATCTTCCCTAGGATTATTGTTTGGATCTGAGGAGGATCTTGACCGAGAATATGGATGGTTGTGGAGTTGGTTGACCGGTGCTCTTGCTCTTCTATTGTTCTTATGCTTTTCTCTCAGAGCTATTGTTCTGAGATTTGCTTGTAATCTTTTTTCTGAGTTTCAATAAAGTTTTTGCCCCTCTTTATAAATGCGCGGAAATGAGGGAAATTTGAGGGCCCATTAGGGAGTTGGTTTGATGTTTTGGTATAGAGAATTGATTAGAGAAATTTGGAGTGATTTGGATGAATTGGGAATTGGATTTGGAGGATGAATAAGGTATTTGAAGAACAAGCTTGGATGATTAATTTAGGATTAAGGATTTGTTGCTAGACTAATGGGAGAATTTGAAAGAACACCAAACAAAAAAATAAATTAAGAAGAATTTGGACTAATAAATATGCATTATTTTTTCATAAGAATAAACACCAAGCACTTGCACAAACCTATATTATTCAAGTGGAAGTGACACCTAGTGTGGATCCACAATGAAAATTATTCCACTAATACTATCTATTTGTGAATGACTAGTAGGGGTAGTCATGTATGTATGTCATATCCCTTACCAAAGGTGGCTAAAGACTTTACCTTAATTAGCTCTATCTCACCCTATGTAAGTACATTGTGAGTACCTTTAGGGGTGATATGTGTCCCTTGCACCACACTAAGTAATGGCCAAAATTTCTTAATATAGGATGAACAAGGTTACAAGGGAGTCCTCCAAATACCTCAAGAGTATGTGAGACCAAATCCATAGATGTTCAAGAGAAAAATTTCAAACAGTCGAGAGGCAAGGGTAACCCACTCTCCCCCTTCACTTCCCTAAGGCATAAATTTCTTTGGGGTTTAGCCAAATCGCATGAAGTGTAAGGAGAGAAAAAAAATATTGAGTTTCTTGGTATAACAATAAAAAGAAAAGAGAGTAAGTGATTTTTTTATCCTCAAGTTCACATAATGGTGCAAGAGGAGACCATACACGCTACTCATCCAAAGATAAAAGTACAAATTATTTCCCCACTACTCTAACTTTAGTGCACAACTAAAATCTAGTGGAAAATGTTAAGCCTTGGACAAATGTACTTGCAACACAAATATGTTAGTAGTTTCACAAAAATGCCTTGGACTAACAAAGATGGTTGCACTCAAATAAAATCAACAATAAAAAATAAAGAAAAATGGAGGTTACCAATGGATTCCTTATTATTTTCTAATATATTTTATTTGTTTTGCTAAAATTGGATGCCATATGCAACTGTTATAAAAAAAAATTAAGTTTTGAAAAAATAAGTATGAATTTCAAGTGATTTTACTTGATTTTTATTCCAAATTATATAAAAATAACTTGGTCCATTGAATAGAGCATTCAATCATCTTTCCAAAGCCTATAGTAAGTTGAAAATATGATAAGTAGATCAAAATTTATGCCATTTTTTATAAAATGTTGATCTAGGTGCATTGGCGTTGATCTAGAAAGTAGACGCTAATTTGTGAAGAAGAAGCACTGATCTATGAAATGGAACCACTAGTCTATGAAATAAAAGAATTATTTTGTAAAACGGAAGTGCTAATCTATGGTAAAACACAATGTGGAAGTACTAATATGTGAGTAGAAGCAATAAAGCATAGTGTGGAATCGTGGATCAGGAAATATAAGTGCTAAAGAATAGTGCAAAGGTGGAGTTATAGAAATAGAAGCACTAAAACATTGTGCAAAAGTGTGGATCTAAAAATGAAAGTGATAAAACATAATGTGAAAGCACAAATCTTGAAATGCAAGTGTTAATGCACAATGTGAAAGCGAAGATCTAGAAACACAAGCACTAAAACATAGTGCAAAAGCATGGATTTGGAAACACAAGAATTAACACGCAGACAAAAGCATGGTTCTGGAAACACAATTGCTAAAACATATTATGAAAGTGCTATTCTAGAACCTAGGCTATAAAAATCAAAAAATAATAGGGTTAGAAGACCAAACATGTCAAACTAAAGATAACTGTTGGAAATAGGATGCCTTATAATTGCAATCCTAAACATTTTCAAGTATCTCCTAAATCCTTGGAAAGTGTTCCCCAACACTAGGATTAGAAAGAGATTAATTTTGAATGAAATAATTATGTTAATTGACATTTGTAATTAATTCTA
>VDFB02003443.1:0-12793 GCA_007258455.2 Sequoia sempervirens | reverse complement strand
AAAAATATAGGGCTATGAATTCAACAGAGCTCCCACAGAAGAGGACCTGAAGATTGCCTTCCAGCAAGGCTATGGAGCTGTGGCTGAACGCCTAAGAGTCTTGACTGGGCAAACACAATCTTCCATTGCATCCGACACGCAGGTAAATAAACTCAATAAAGTATATTAAAAATTGAATACTTGTGCAATCTATTCAATATTAATTTCCACCATAAAGTAATTACATGCCTATTTGTTTTAAACACTCAAGCAATGATAATATATACCGCACATGACATTGGAATGCAGCCTGGTGAGGGTGGAGCAGAACGTGCAGATGAAGGTCATGGTGTGCATCCCAGTACTTTAGAGCACAGAGCGCATCAGGCTAGAGAAGATCAGGAATATGATGTGGCCCATCAGGTAAAGAGGACCACTCTAAAGTTCTTTTAAACATATTTAATTGCAATTGGTGTATTAATTAATGTAACCTTTCGTGTTTCAACTTTAGAGCATGTAGACCGTGATCAACGTGTTCAGCATGATCAGGCTAGAAAAGATCAGGAACATGATGTGGCCCCATCTGGTAAAGAGGACCACCCCCATGTTCTCTTAAACATATTTAATTTCAATTGGTGTATTAATTAATGTAACCTTTCGTGTTTCAACTGCAGATCAGGATTTAGAGCGTGTTCAACATGTTGAGCATGAGTCTATAACAAAAGTTCAGAACATGATGTGGACCCATCAGGTAAAGAGAACCACTCTAATGTTCTTTTAATTAATCAAATACCTGTAACAATAATAATAAAACATATCAGTTTAACATTTCTTTCTTATTGCAGCAAATCCCCCCTTGAAGCGGCATCCACGTCATGAGCAGACGACTATGCGTACATTAAGATCACAAGCAGAGGGCAGAACAACTAAAGGGGGGACATATATTGATTTAGAAAATGATACTCCACTTCAGCTTTCTTTATGAAGCCAAAAGAAACAAAAAAAGTGATTGTAATCATATCATGACAAATCCATATTTTTGATAATATGTAAAATTGAGAATGATTATTATATGTTAATGAATGAATGTGAATATGTTAATTAATGAATGTTATATGTTAATGAATGAATGTTATATGTTATTAATGGATGAATCAATGATTAATGTTATATGATTGGGTATGGGGAATTGAGAGTGATGTGAGGGGGGCGGGGAGGGCCAAATGAGCTTCCACTGTCACGTGGTTGGCCTTGTTAAGTAGAGAATATTAAACTATACTCAAAACAAAAAGAAGCTCAATAAGGTAATGCACTTTTCAATATAAGAAATGCATCGTTTGAAGCATCAAACCAATATGCAATCTGTATGTATGATCAATCGTCAATCTCCGCAATGGTACATTTCCACAAATATATAATTTTTTTTTTTTAAAAAAATTTGCTTCTTCGTCGCAATTTCGACGATAACCACCGACGAATCAACAGAAAGGCTCGACGAAGTTGCTATAGCTGCGACGACGATTTCGTCGTAACTCCCTACCCATTTCGTCGCCCTTCCGACGATATTTCGGCTTTGCTACCACACTATGCACTGCCAATTTCATCGAACTTTCGACGAACTTTTAGTGTTCTTCCGATGCTACTCCTTGCTAATTTCGTCGCAACCTCGACAAACTTTTCGCGTTGTTTCAACGCTGCTTCTTGCTAATTTCGTCACACTTTCGACGAACTTTTAGCGTTCTTTCGATGCTACTACTCTACTATTTCGTCGCTATTTTGACAAACGTTCCATGTTGTTTCCACGCTACTACTTGCCCATTTCGTCGAACCGACGATGAACTTCTGCTATAATTCGTCGGTGGATAAACAAAGGTTTCGTCGATATTCTGACAAAATCCTGAGGTATTTCACGATGCTGCCAACCGACGATTCTTCGTCGTTATTTCGACGTTTAATTTGTCGTCGGCATTGCGACGAAAAAATAGCGACGGAAATATTTTCGCCATTGTGTCGATCTTCCGACAGATATTTGTCAAACGACCGACTTAACGCCTTTCAAAAATGGTGTCAAATCCAGTAGTGACTCAGCAGGGTTTATCTTTTGGGAGTTAATGAACATTCATGAGCCAAAGGTTTCCTCCAGGCCGCGGACATTGCATATTAATCTGGGCATTTGAAGCTTTCCTGGGCTCGACCCAAAAGACCATTTGTCCATTTAACACTTCTGAAACAAAAA
The DNA here is from genome assembly GCA_007258455.2 of Sequoia sempervirens. Taxonomy (NCBI): domain Eukaryota; kingdom Viridiplantae; phylum Streptophyta; class Pinopsida; order Cupressales; family Cupressaceae; genus Sequoia; species Sequoia sempervirens. Next base: position 10,578 of record VDFB02003443.1, on the reverse strand, counting down.
GAACCATATGGGTATTTTTAATTTTAAAGAAAATGTATCTATTATGTGATTTCTCTTACGGAGCTCGACCACCATTACCTTGCATTACTTCCTGTTACTTCCTTAACAAACCCTCTCATGGGTATCACTACAAGTTGTAATATTTGTGGTTTTCATAAAACCCGACATGGGTGTCACTGGAAATTGTAAAAGTCGTACCTTCTGTTCAAAACCCCAATGTGGGTGTATGAAAAATAAACAAAATCTGCACATTTTTGGTATCTGTGTAAAATCTGAGCTCAACTCATGATTTGTTTTTGCATTTCCTTACATGTTCTGAAATTTTGAATCTCCTACATATGGAATTTTAAAATTTTGAAGGATATATGTAGCAAGATGCATTCTCTGTTGTAGTTTAGCTTGACCATGAGAACACTGTGTAGATCTCACTTTCTGACAGAAATCCACCTGATTGTATAACATTCTAAAGAATACATATTCCTTACTTTACTGTTGAAAACCCTCATTCGGTTATATGAGATTCTGGAAATGTGTCTTTTTTTTGTATTACTTTACTGTCCTCCATGTTGTTTCCTTCTTGCACACATAATTCTTCTTGACTAAGTCTGTAGATTAGTTGGTATCTCAACTCTATTTCGATTTCATGCAAAGATTTTGATTAAAGTCTTGTAGTTCTATAGACAGTGTTCTCTCTTACAGCTGAACTGGAACTTTCATAAGCACTTTTGTCACTTCCTTATGCTTTGTCACCTATTTGAATATTCTGAAATGACCCTTCACATGTTGTATCTCTACAGATTCACATGATAAATGATGAAACAAAACTTAAGAAACAGTGTACCTTGGATTATTACATTCCACTGTTAGCCAAAAGATTGATTCTTGATTGTTCCACCACATGAATGACTGAACTGCTTATGTTTGGCACTCTTCATACATTTTTATGCTCCATTTAACAAAGTTGTTTCATGAATCTAAAACAATTATATTCCTCGTTAAGGCATTATGTATGCCTATTCACTATTCTTGGTTGTGAGAAAGAACACTGTTGAACTGAACCTCGCTTAACATATGATCATGATGAACAAATAAAACTGTAGCAAAAGAACGTGAACCATACAACAATGTTTGATATAAATGTACTCAGTTGAATTAATTGAGCGGGTTAAACTCACTGTTCACCTGTAGCTTTCAGAAAGCATTTACCTGATTGTTATGAATGCACAGTTGGTTTAATAGCTTGATAGATAACTCTGCTTTACTCTTTCAGTTGTATATCATTTCTTTTCTTGATGAATATGATGATACGATCTCTTATCAGCCCACTTGTAATGAATAAGGGAAGCATGCCGAGCTCTACCCTTGTGGGAGCTCGTTTTTCTCCACATGCTTGGTCTTCGAATAATAAACAAAATCGTGATTTTCCCTATACCTGCACAAGGAAACAAACCATGTTAGCATAAAAAAAAATATATGATGATCATGTTGATGTTTCTCCTTCAACTCATGCTTTTGTACTTTTCTTGATTGTTTCAGTGTATAATTTACAGCAGACTACATTATTGTTGGTGATTCATATAGGTATCTTCATAATCGGAGCCTCTGATATCCCCCTCTTTTCTCTTATAGGTCAACAAAGCTCTAGAAGACAAAAGGTGCACCATTCCAGCTTCGACCATCAGCCAATCAGGCAATGATGATTATGTTGTTACTTATGTGATTTCTTCTTTTGCATCTTCCATAGTGTAGTGTGCTATTAATGATGCACTGTGATAGTCCCATCCACGGCTTGTGTGGATATTTGATTTCATCTTATGCTTTTCATTTCGAAAAGAAAATACATTTTAATACAATGTTGTATTATCATTTGGATTCTTGCAATCAAATGAAGCTATGTAAATATGAATCACTTTCATGAAATAATGAAAGATTTTAAAATGCTTTGTTGCTTATATGCTCAATTTTGTACTTTATTTAATTCTGGAACATTGAATAGCACTTCTAAAACTCTGATTCTTCTTTTAAATGCACAACTGTCCCTTAAAGAATAATGAACAAAGTGCAAACAACACTTGAACACAATGAAGAAATAACTGAAACTTCACCTTAAGATATAACCATGTTTAATCCAACTCCACCAATTGAGCTATGGCAAAAAATTGGTAACAAGTACTATAAATGGAACACCATCAATAGCACCTAGTGCTACACCCCCCACATGATAGTGTAATACAAGTGTGCTTCCTACTAAGAAAACACATACCACACCCACTATGAACATTCTACCATCACTCACTAAACCCATGGAAAACACATTTTCCTGTACATCCACCACTGCAACACCAATCTATACCACAATTGTAGCCCAAAAAGCCACTCTTCTGAATACACTCAATAAAATTTGGAAGAAAAATCCTTCACATATAGGACCATAAGTGGAAACCTCATCCTCTACATAAAATATGAATCCACTACCAACAAGGACTCTATCCTTTTTTGATATAGGTCCCACTATCACTCCACCATAATAGCAACCCAACAATCTAGGTTCATAGTCGACATTTGGGTTTGTCCTCATCATTTTGGTTTCAACAATGCTCACCTACACAAAAAGCACACATTCATAGTTTTGCATATACATTCAGGTTTAATCAACTCTCACCTCCACCACAACCAAATCATCCTGGTTCACAATCCACATTTGGGTTTTCTCAAACCCCAATGCAACAACCAAACTATCATGATTTTGCGTACACAACTAGTGTTAATGCTCCTAACTATCTTGGCACATCACTCACAATTGGTGTTAATGTTCCTCCACCACCATCTTCATTCACTTAAAACCCCACATACACCTTACCATTTCATCATCAAAATCCACCCATGCATCAAAATTAAAACATGCATGGATTCAATCCACTACACAACATAAACACATTTGGGAACCAATCACAAGGTTCCCCTCATTACATCACACCCACTTCCATTCCTATGACACCTTCACCCATGGAATTAATAGCACAACAATTAAAAACATTACAAAACCAAATGTCTAATATGCATGTAACTGGTAATTGGGAAACATACTCGATGGGGGACTTATGTCCTTACCCCTTTGACAGGAGCATTTATATGCCTCCCTTTCCTATAAACTTCATTATTCCCAAATACGATAAATAGAAGGGAAAAAGAGACCTCGTTGAACACATATGGGAGTTCCACACTGCATCCTTAGATGTGGCACATGGGCATACTTATCTCATGAGACTATTTCCATGAAGTCAAGGAGGGAAATCCCTTGAGTGGTTTGCACACTTACCGATAGGTATACAAACATGGAGTGAATTGATGGAAAAATTCATCACTCACTTTTCATATAAAATATCAAGAGGTACTAGCATAACCCATCTATGTGTTGAAAAATAGGAAGATGGTGAAGCCTAGCTAGTAAGTGTGCATGTCACATACTAGAAAAGCAACTAGTCCAAATATTTCTAGAAAACCTCAACAAGGAGGTAATGTTTCATTTACAAATCTATTGCTCAAACACATTTAAGGATGCAATTTAAAAGGGGTTATCCATCGAAAAATCCCTTATCACCAAAGGGCTAGTAATTTTTTTAAGGAGAATATATATTATTCCCATAACTCAAAACCAAATGAGAACAAATTTTGGTCACCAAACAAAAACGTGACAAATGATAGCATAGTAGACACAAAACTTATTAATAAACCTCATCTTGCATTGAATCTGAAAGGACCCATAGTGATGAATACCACTAAAACACCACAAAAGAAGGAACAAAATACCAATGCAACTCAAAAAAATGCACCACATGGTCCTCCTAGGGCCCCTCCACCTAAATGAAAATATACTCCCTTAAGGGAGCCAATTGAGGCAATTTTGAAGAAATTGCTACAAAATAAGGTTATCCAGCTATCAAAGGTTAGACATTATGATCCAAGGCCATTCAAACTAGCCTAGTGGAATGACAATGACTTTTGTGAATACCATAGAATAAAAGGACATAAGACCTCCACCTACTTCCAACTAAAAATATCATACAAGATTATATAGAAAAGGGTGATATACAAGTCGATAACCAATCGAAAACCTCAAACAAATCTCACACGATCTTCAAGGACCCTCTAAAAAACCATGGAAAGGAAAAATCCTCGAGTTTTGAAATAGGTGAAAAAGCGGATGTCAATTACACTAGAGTGGCCTATGAGTACACCATGAATAACATCCTTTCATCTCAAAAAAGATCCACATCCACACTCACCAAGCGTGAAAATTCTAAGTGTCCCATTACATTCGCTAAAAAGGTTATTCCTATGCAAAACCCTAGCCATATTGATGTACTCCAAATTGAAGCTTTTATCTAGAGGTTTTGAATCAAACGAGTTTTGATAGATGGGGGATCAAGGTTAAATATTGTAGTTCAAGCCTTGTCAAAAGGTTGGGATATTCAGATAATATTATTGATCATAGCTCAGGAATAAGGATTAAAGCATATGACAATGTTGAACAAGAATCATTTGGTACCATCATATTGCCTCTACAAGTGGGACCTATTACGATGGAGACTATCTATCAGGTCATAGACCTAGAAACCACATATAACATTCTCCTCGGGTGATGAGCTTAACTTTTGGTCTTGAATCTATAGTCTATTTGCTTGTTTATGTCATGGATTTTAATGCTTAAATGATGGTATTGGCATAATGTTTCCCTCAAACCATTGATATTTGACATTAACCTGTCTCTGCAAGCTTTAATGATGTTTGGCATAATATGTGGGTTGTCTATATTGATTTTGCATGCAATTAATGATTGTTTCTTGGAGTGGTTATTGATGTGCAGTTCTTATGCATACTAACCTTGGACTACAAACTTAATACGCCAAGTTATGGAAGACACCTCTGATTGGGCATGCACCATAACATCCAGTTGAGGATCCGCTCCAGGTCAAGGGTAGCCAACAATAGAGAATCTGCATGCAACTGAATGTAACCACCTTGCAATGGACCCTAATGATCAAGCATACATGGGTGTTACTGTTGTGTTGGGTCTGCGCTTGACTTACATGTCTGACCGGATTCAATGCATGTGTAACCGCCGCTGCTCCACTTTCTCCTACTTTCCCTAAATGGCGTCCTCCCAGTCGTGGAGTTGACTACCTTGTTAGTTGTAGTATAAATAATGCTTGGATGCTCCTTCTTTGGGGATGCATGATCTTACATTGTACTCTCATTTTCAATAATACAAACATATTACTCTTTGTATGCACAATTTATAGTGAATGAAAATAAGATTCTGAGTTGAGCATTTGAGTTTCTGTTAGCTTAGAGGATACTTATCCAAGGAGGCCCACTTGGTGAGTAATCCATTCTCTTAGTTTAGCATTAGTCTAGTATTTACTTACTGTATAGTACTTATCTTAAAATCTGACATTGACTATTCCTGTAGCCACTAGAAGTCCATCCTGTGTCTGTTCCTGTAGCCAAAGTGAACAAAGTAGTCCTTGTTTGTTGTGCAAATTTTTATTCCTGCTTTGTATTCTAGTTCAAGCATAGTTGTTGATTGATGTTTAGTCCTTGTCTCATTTCCTTTCTATTATTTTATTTTAGCATTTCCTTTCTTAGTCGTAGCATGCAGTGACTGCTTAAGCCCCTAGTGCACATACAGTGCTAATCCATTTCAAGTTCACGTCCCTGGGTTGACAAGTTAAATGCACCTTCATAGTGATTGAATAGCTATTTAGGTCAAATGTCCAATCTCTGAATTGTAGTTGTAGAAGTCTAGTTATGAAATCATTATAGGAGCCAGACATTTTTGGCATCGTTGTCGGGGATGGTGTCAAGATAGGAAGTTTTTGGAGTCATTGGTAGTTTTGTTGTAGCATCTTTAGCAGTTGTTCTAAAATTCTTTGTGTGAGTTGACTGATAGCAAGTGATACCACATGCATAGAGGAAGGAGGAGAGATGCTTATGGGAGATTTCTTCCTAACAATCCTCACCCATTCTAGTTAGTCGAGTACCAGAACTTATCAGAAGAAGAAGAAGATCCACACCCTTTTGCAGATGCATACCCTGATTTAACTAGCTCTAAGGTCTCCTCGAAAGATCAAAATTAGCTTGAGAACCCCTTTGTTTTTTAGCAACACCAAGCCGACATGGGAAATGCAAATGGGAATAGACAGAACCAACCAGCTTTTCCTTTCCCTATCACCCATCAGAATGAAGTTGAAAATATCAAGAATATCCCTGCTTTAGCATTACCCAAGTTGTATGGACTTGTGACAGAAGATCCTGATACCTTCTTATTTGAATTTGATATACTCTACAAAAGTTATGATTATACTATTGATGCCCATAGGCTTAAGTTGTTTCCTACCACTTTGAAAGAGTTTGCATTAAGATGGTTCATGAGCCTAGGCAGAGACACTATCCAAACTTGGAAAGAAATGAAGAAAAAATTCCTTGAAAAGTACAAGGAATATTGCAGAGGTAGTGACATGAGAGGAGACAACATCTTTAGGATGTAGCAGAAAGAGGATGAAAGCCTGGAAGACTATATTGCAATATTTTTGTTTTTCCTACAAAAATCTCCACACCATGCACTCAATGAGGAATCAAAAAATTTACTCTTTCTGAGAGGAATTAATGAAGGTTGTATTGATACTTTGGATATCATGGAAGGAGGAGATACCTCTCAAGTTCCTTGGGAAGATAGCAAGAAGATATGTCAGAATTATTCCAAGGCAACTTCAAAGAAAGGTAGAGCTTATCAATCATCCATGGGGAATTCAACTACTGGAGGAGTTTCAAGAATGGAGATCACTCATTTGCTAGTATATTTCAAGCAAGACATTATCAACAATCTATCCACTCAGTTGGATACACTTCAGGATAAAAAGAAGTAAGAGGAGGCATAAATGATTCTAATAGAGTATTGTCCTCATTGTAGATAGAAGAAGAGGGATTGCAGATGTAAGATGGTCGCTAATCTGGATAGTAAGCAAATTCCACCTGAGTTCAAACCAATTCATATCGAAGAGGACCAAGTCTACTTTGTTGCACAAAGGAAGCCTTGGGCTCCTAGACAAGGTATGCCACCAGATCCACTATCTTATGTTGGACCATATTTTAACTATTATTCATTTGGTAACCAATGGCAGCCCCCATATCCACCTAGTTATGGAGGATATTCACCACAGTCTTGGAGAAACCCTCCAAATGCTTGGCCTAGCCACCAGAGTCCTCCACCTCAGTGGAAACAACCTCATGGGAATTGGCATCAATTTTAGGGACACTGGCAACCACCTCTAGGAAATTAGCAACAAACAAGTCAATGGAGAGGAGGCAACAATGGCCTACCTAGAATAACACCCACATGCATCCACCTTCTCATCCTTAACAACCTACCATGATGCCTCCACCTACTAATGCAAGTCCTAATGCACCTAAACCAACGCAACTACCAGCCCAGCCCACACCCAATCCTAATAATAAGCCACAACATCAGCCTATATACTCTGCTAATTCAAACTAATTTCCTACATATGTTGTGAGTGTAAGTGATATCCATCTATGTTTAAGAACCAAGTTACCAACCCCTTCCAATCCTATCATTATTGAGCTCCCTGAGGAAGAGGAGGAGGAACCTCTAAATGTTCATATTCAACCAAATCCACTTAAAAATCTTGAACCAGTCCAAGCCAAAAATACTGAGCAAGAACCACCATTTCCTCAGATATTGGAAGTTACTAAGAAGAAGGAAGAAAAGGAGGAAACCACTTTTGACATCCTGGATCAGTTGAAGCATATATGTGTTCAAATACCTCTATTTCGGGAAATAAAAGATGTCCCAATCTACGGTAAAGCCATCAAGGAAGCTTGTCTTAAGAAGCCAAGAAGGAGAAAGAAAGACCCAACTACAGTCCATGTGGTGGGCCAACTAGCTAATATCATGCTAGGAAAAGTAACTATTCCCAAGTATAATGACCCAGGTAGTCCTATGTTAGCAGTTGTCATAAATGGGATATAGGTGAAGAATGCTCTAATTGATTTAGGAGTAGCAATCAATGTAATGACCAAAGACATCCTGCAACAGCTAAATATCGAGAGCATGAGATCTACTCCTACTATCCTGTAGCTTGCAAATGGCTCTATTGTTAAGCCTAATGGTGTAATAGAGGATCTTGTGGTAGTACTAGATTCCTAGGAATATCTAGCAAATTTCATGTTTCTTTCCCCTAAGGCCACACTAGGCGGGTATCCCATCATCCTTGGAAGACCTTCGTTAGCCACTACAGATGCCTACATTGGATGTCAGTCAGGTGACATGACCATTTCAGATGGAAGGAGCACTAAAATTTTTGTTCTTTATCCACTTGCTCAACCATCTCACGATGAGGGAGATTCTGTATGGCCACAAATTGGTGAAGAGGCTGAGGAAGTTAATTCTATGGTACAACTTATGATGCTAGGCAGAAGTTCTTTCATGCAGCTTCAAGATGATGATGAAGTGTTGGTTAACGTCCTTCAGAACCATTATAGAGAAGGTGATACATCATCCTCTACTTCAGCCAGCACACTTCTGCCTGTTCTTCCTGTAGCCACTATTTTTTTAGACATTATTCCTGCAGCAACTAGTATATCCCATACATTGCTACCGTACGAGCTAAAGGTACCATGTGTCCATGAAACAGCCATGGTAGAATTGACTACACAAGTACAGATGTCAGAAGGAGGGTACTTGAATGTTAATAGTAAATTGAGAGCAACGCAACAATTATTGTTGATAGATCTATGAAGAACCCATCGGCATGCATTTGCATGGGATTATCATGACATGAAGGGATTGGATCCTAAAATTTGCACCCATAGAATCTATATTAGAAATGATTGCACTCCAGTAAGATAGCTACAAAGGAGGATTAACCCTACACTAAGAGAAATTGTAAAAGGAGAACTGCAAAAATTTCTAGATGCAAGATTTATCTATCCCATTTCAGATAGTTAGTGGGTGTCCCCATTGGTGATTGTGCCAAAGAAAGGAGGGAAATGGCAAGTTTGTGTCAATTACAAAGAACTTAATGCCGCCACTAAGAAGGATCACTTTCCTCTACCATTCATTGATCAAGTGTTGGATACACTTGCAAGGAAATAATACTTCTCTTTTCTAGATGGATTCAGTGGCTATAACCAAATCCAAATTGCACCAGAAGACCAAGATAAGACCATATTTACCTATCCATGGTGGATCTATGCTTATTCGGTCCACCCATTTGGTTTGTGCAATTCGCCTACAACATTTCAAAGGGCAGTCATTGGTATATTTTTAGACATCTCTCATCATTGTATGGAGATTTATATGGATGATTTCACCACTTATGGTGTTGATTTTGATCAAGCATTGGAAAATCTCAAGAAGGTCCTACAAAGATGTGAAGATCAAAACTTGTCTTTAAATAGTGAGAAATGTTTTATGATGATACAAGAAGGTGTACTTCTTGGTCACTACATTTCCCACAAAGGAATCCAAGTAAACCCTACAAAAATTGAAGTAATCACAAATCTGCCTACACCCACAAAACAAAAGGATATTAGGAGTTTCTTGGGCCATGCAGGATACTATAGGCGGTTTATTAAAGATTTCAGCAAGGTAGCAACAACATTGTACACTCTTCTCACTAAGGATGTTGAATTTTAGTGGACCGAAGCTTGTGACTAGGCATTTTCTGCTTTAAAGACAGGCTTAATAGATGCTCCTGTACTTAAGGGACATAATTGAGAGCTTCCCTTCCACATTCACACTGACGCATTAGACTATGCCATAGGAGAAGTCTTAGGACAGAAGGAAGGAACTATTGAAAATGTTATTTACTTTGTCAGCAAAAATTTGTAAGGAGTTGAATTCACTTATATTGTGGCAAAGAAAGAAATGTTGGCAGTAGTTTATGCATTAAACAAATTTAGACTTTATATAATAGGCTACCAAATATGTGCGCATACCGATCATGCAGCCATTAAGTATCTCATGAATAAACCATTGATCATAGGAAGACTGGAAAGATGATTATTTTTAATGCGGGAGTTTGACATAACCATTGTAGACAAGCCAGGGAGAGCTAATGTTGTTGAAGATTTTCTTTCAAGGCTGACTATATCATAAGACAACCAACCCATAGATGATTCTTTTCCTGATGAACATCTATTCTCCCTCAGCGTACAAACACCCTGGTATAATGACATAGCCAATTACTTGGTTATGGGTAGAGTTCCTTCTCATTTCTCCCCAAAAGAGAAAAGAACACTTGTTGAAAGATCTTTTCATTTCTCTTGGATTGCTAGATGTTTGTTTTATACTAGATCTGATCATGTCATGAGAAGATCTATAAGAGAAGATGAGACTTATGATATTTTGCATGCATGTCATAATGAGCCATGTGGAGGAAATTTTGCAGCTAAAAGGACAACACTGAAGATCTTGAACACATGATACTACTGGCCAACACTCCACAAAGATGCAGGGAGGTATACCAAAAAATGTGATAGATGTCAAAGGAT
>VDFB02003442.1:0-13082 GCA_007258455.2 Sequoia sempervirens | reverse complement strand
AAAATAAGATTTTTTTAATTTATTAATTCTGAGCAGTTGGGATACTCTAGAATATTTTTAGAACAATTTTTGTGATTAAAAAACTAAAAATAAGCCCCTAGTATATCAAATTTGTGGGTTATTTCTTACCCTTGGCATCAATATTTTTGTAGTTAGATTGGCAAGAGTTCCCAAAGTTAGTGTCACAGATTATATATGCAAGTTGTGCAATAGAGGAAACTGCCAATTATTTTTGTGGAGATGTCCTCTGCCAAGACCTTCTAGTTTTATTTCATGCTCAATTTAATTACTATTCTAATGACTTCTCCTGGCAAGGACTTCTCCTTGAAGACAACTAAATGTGTACAAAAAGTCATAATTTTTTATAGCATATGTTATTGCTGAGTGATATTGGATCTCTAAGGAAAGCAAGATGCAAGACTTTTCACAAGCATCCCTCATTTCTAGTTTGGGAGAATTGAGAATTTACAAATAGAAATTTCCTTTGCTTACTAAATTTAAAAGAAATTTTCTTCATAAGATGTTGATTCATTACCTCTTGGAACACAAGCTCAGATGTTAGCCCTTTTGGCCTTCTTAGGGGAAGATTTCCCTTGTAACCTTTTTACTACATTTACATAATTTCCTGTTCCATGATGCAATATAAGATACATTTCTTAGAAAAAAAGAGCTCTAACCACAAGATGATCTATAGATATGCTCCAAAAATTCCAAATTTTGTAGTCTAAATTTATCACATTTTATGGACATAAAATTTGAGCAGTAGCCGTTTCCATGTGACTCTGCCCTACACTTTTTTAAACAGTATGGAAAGCGATGCTAAAAGACATTTGCACTTCCAATGAAATATGATTTTCTTATTTGGATAAATTTAAATGTATTTTTCTCCATACTATTTCTTATAAATCATATCACAATTCTAAAACCTTCATAGATATTTCATTTCCTATTGCTCCGTTAGTTTTTCAAACATGTCATTTATTTAGAAGAACAAATTCAAGGAGCTTAAAAGTTTGAGAAAAAATGCAAAACCCTGAATGTCCACAAGAAAAATGTGTTTCCCCATTGTGAAATGTCTTATTAAAGCAAGTGATTGACAAGAATCTCTCACACATACATAAACGAAAACAAATGCTATTTAGCCATAAAATTCAAACAATTTTACTATACAAGAGGCAGAGCTCACACAAAGCTTTTTGCTTTGGTGAAAGCCTCATGTATGATCCTCTATGAATTCTGAAACCACAAGACATTTTCATTTCTCGTGCATTGATATTATTATACATCCAAATTTAAGTGTTTGTAATTTTGTACCATGTGTCATAGAAACTAAAAGTAATTATTGTTCAAAAACATTCATGGACCCTTCACTTCATGTTTCTTTTTTGCTTTGCCATGGAATTTACAATCACAAATCCTGAAAACATAGAATTTTGAGAAAAATTGCAAAACCCCTGGTATAAATAAGCAAAATGTGTTTTTCTCAAATGAAACCAGTATTATTGTTGCAAAAATATTTCAGGATTAACACTCTCAAACCAGAAAAATGTGTTTCAGGGACATGGAATTCAACTTGTGGGGCTATGCATGACAGGAAAATCTCACACAAGTTTTTTTTCATCAATGCTTCATCTATAGTCCTAAAACAGTCTCTTTTAATGGATATGATCATGGCATACCCTGAAGGATATCACAATATTATAGTGGAGGAAGAATCGTTAATTTTTATTATTATTACTTTTTATTGTTCTAGGGTATATGGCCTCTTTCCATATGGTCCTCATTATTGTTTTTGAATGTTTTTTTTTTCTTTCCTAGGGCGGTTCCCATCTAGCTTTTGTGGTTGTTTGCCGACCTTTTCTTCATGGCCAAGAAGAGTTTGGGATTTTCAAGGGATCTTGTCTACCCGAGAAGGGTTTTTGATCACAGGTTAAAATATATATTTAACTGTTTTAGTGTGGCCAAGCTGAAAGTGATCAATTCCATCCTGGGCAGTGACAACATAGAGGATAATGACCACCTTCATTTGTGTGCATCAGTCTTGGATCATATTGAAGTTGAATTGGTAGAAGTTGTCAATGCAATAGATGTAAGGGCTAGCTTGATGGAATTTTTAGGGAGGTCATGATGTTGGAGTGCTCTGAGTTCCACCCGAAAGAAAATCCTCCCCCATTGGTGCTTTCTACGAAAATCATGTATGTGCAGGGCTTCTACACTATGAAAGCAGAATCGTTGGATTTAATCTTGGATGTCAGAAACCTACAATGGCTCCTTATGTCAGTTGTTTGATCTGGCAACCATTATTTGCTTATGTAGTGTGTTTGTATTTTGAGGAGTAGGGTAAGGACATCCTTTGAATCATGAAAGCTGGAGGAAATTTTGTCAGGCGTTGTAGTTGCAACAGCCTTCGTTGACATGCATGCAGAATGCGGAAGCATAGACAAGGCGTGTGAACTATTTGACAGAATGCCTCAAAGAAATGTGATCTTAGGGGCGGAGATGATTGCAGGATATGAACGAAGTGTATTTGTTGAAAAGGCTTTAGAAATTTTTGAGTAGATGCATTTGAAGGTGTAAGGCCAAATCCTAACACATTTGCTAGCGTCCTGCCTATGCCAACATGGGTGCTTTGGAGCAGAGTATGTGCACCCATTAGAGCATGAGTAGACATGCACACAAAATGTGGAGGTTTAGACAAGGCACATGAACTATTGAAAAATGACAGCACCAAACGAAAAAGAAATTTCTAAAACCATGGCTAGTGTCTTACCTCAAGATTGTGCCTCCAAATCATAATGTTTGTCAACATGCCTGACAACTGAATGGAACTCGTACAACTTCCCAGTCAATGAGACAATGATGAGGCCAATTCCAGATTTACAGAGCATAGAAAGTCCCATTTTGGTAGACGTAGGGAGGATGAGCGATGTGGCTTTGGAATCTCACTTACTCCTCTCAATCACCTTCGCTTCAGAGGTTTTTTAAAACCATGTTTTAATTCTCCCTTTCCCTGGCCATTCTCAGCCTTGCTTCCATATTTCACATTCCCCACCTTGCTCAATCATTCCCTCTCCATTATCTACTCACATCCTGAGGAAATAATGTCCATCTCAACTGCCCTCGAATGTGTTTCCTTTACAGGTTGTGTCTATCTTCTTTCTATTACACCATAATATTTCATTATCCTGGCTACGTAGCCTTTCTATGCCAAGAATGGGTGGCTATACCTTGACGCGGAAAATGGCATGGGTACTCATGCCTTTATTATTAAATGCTGCTCTTCTATCCCCATCCAACTTGTGGTTGCTTTTAATGAGGGAACACTATTCATTTTTGGCATCGATAATTTCTTTATGCTAGGATATCGGGATAAACTTGGATTTCCATTTAGGAATTGCTCTTATCGGGCTAAATATACAATAGTTACATTGACAGGTATGACGACAATAAGTAAAACACTGTAAAAGGAATGCTATTTTACAAGTTTGACTCAGAATTTAAGATTGGTTTTGCATATTTTTACAAATGTTCAAGTGATGAAGACTATTAGAAAAGAAATGGTTTTTCACATAAAAACTATTGTGAAAATTCTCAACGAGTTGGTGCTCACACTGAAATTGGTGCTTTAGCAGTTTGAAGTTGGTGCTTCAAGGAAGTTGATGTTTCTAGTGAGTTGATGCTTCAAGTAAATTGGTGTTTCTAGTAACTTGGTGCTCACTCTTCTAACCTGGAGATTGTATTCTTTTGGGTCGGTGCCCTCACGTTAATGAAAGAAATTATTTTGTTGTGATTTTTTACTCAAAAGGCTTTTCCATGTAATACTAGTGTTCTTCTTGTTGGGTGTTTGTTCCTTCCATTTTTTATTGTTGGTTCTTAAATTTTTAACTTCTAAAATACTGATTCCCCCCCTCCTCGTATTTTCTGTGAGATCTTTAGGGTGTTTAAAAATTTAAGAGCTTGTTTTCTTACACACAACAAAGCATAAATGACGGGAAAAAGTGATAAGCAGATGGTAAAAATGTGAGGAAAGGAGACCTTAATGAGGTGACACAAATGACAAAATCCAACCCTTGAAGATCCCCTACGCCCTTGTAGAGCATTTAATCCTTTCCAAGAATTTTCCGCATGCCCTAAGAATCAATTTAAGGGAAATTATGAGTAGTTGGAGAGGTGGAGGTCAGTTATTTTTCTTCCAAGCATCTAGGGTAGTTTGGTGAATTGTATAACAGATTCAGAGAATATAGGGCAGTTTGACCTAGTTTGGAGAATCTCCTTAGGAGTTGTTCAAGGATTTTTTGATGGATGGATAGGGAAAAGCAACAATATTTCTTCATTCAACCACTTGCAATGAGCATTTCAAGGGCTAAAAGCAAGGGCGACTCAGTTGGATAACCAAGGAGGTTTGACTAAGCAAACTGAAGAAAACACATGTCATTCATTTGTCAAAACATGTTCCTAATATCTAGCAAGATGTTGAACAACATTAAAGAAGGCTGAAGGATAGATTAAGAAGAGTTTTGGCTATTTGGCTATTGTATTGTAACTTCCAAAGGTACTTTCAAGCTAGAACAGTATTATAACTCATACAATTCTTAGGCTTGTATGCAGCTGTAAGATCACCATTTTATCAATAAATTTAGTGATTTTTCCTTCTTAATAGTTGTTTCATTGTGTGTACATGAGTGATTGATACATATTATTGTGGTTTTATGTGTAAATACTCAAATATTTGTTTCATTCCACCACCTTTAGGCAGAAAGTTCATTTCTTACAAGGGTCATAAGTTATGTTATTGATGCTAACATTCTTTAGTTGTGAAAGTATTCCTAGTTTTCCTTCTAAGTTGCAAACATTTCAACTTTCTTATGAAGTACTAATGAATGAGCATGTGAAACATTTGAGTTGTGTGAAGATTCGCTGAGTAATTGGGAATCTGTGTGTCAAAATAGTAGAGCACAGGTCTCAAAGAACATTGATGCATAACCCATTAATATTTAAGTTTCATTTTGTGCCATTCTCCTTCCTTTTACTGAACAAGCAGCAACATAGGTTGAATTAGGTGAGTACCAAGGGAACCAACCCTCTTTGTAGATTCAATCCAAGCTATGGGCAACCCACAAGCCCTAGAGAGTTTCCACGTTTCACTGGATTGCTGAGTCAATCACTTGGAAAGGATGCAAATCCTAATGACCTATCATCAATGATAGGCAGAAAAGAGAATTGAAATTGTCACAAGGAAAATATATTGAAAAGATTTTGTATAGATTTGGCTTGAAGAATGCTAAGCCCATTAGCACACCTCTTGTTAATCACTTCAAGCTTTCAGCTGAGATGTGTCATAAGACACAAGAAGAAAAAGAACTTATGGAATGAGTGCCTTATTCCTCTGTTGTTCATAGTCTCATGAATGCAATGGTCTACACAAGACCCAACATTGCAAATAGGTTTTTAACGGGCAGCACAAAAGGTTGCCAACATCCACTAAAAAGTTTTTTCTGCAATAGGTTTGACAGAAGGCTATCTTGCATTAAAATTTGAATTTGGTTGAATACCGTTATATTGGAAGTGATCAGAAATGACATAAATACCACCTCAAGAGTTTGGTTAATGGGCAATAACACTTTTTAGTCTTGTTAAAGATTGTTTTGTGGGTATCTGCCCAAATTAAAAAAAACTATTTGATAGCAGAAAACCAAAATGTCTATAAAATTTGTGTCTAGATAAGATAATTAATGATAAAACCGCATTTATTACAAACAAAAAAAACAAAGATCAATAAAACTACATAAAAGTATAGTGGTAGATACAACAAATTCTAAAGAATATTACACAATGAGAAAAACGTTTATTTCAACTTATCTGTATATCTATGAATCATATTTGTGATAGGAATATAAGTCCTGAGAAACTTTCACTTTAAGAGTTAATTCTTTTAGCACAGAGAAACTTGCATTATATATATTTGATGTCTTTTAGCGAATCTGTTTAAAACTTCTATGCACAAAGAATTTGCGCTAAAGCTTCTATGCACATAGAATATTGCATTATTATCGCCATAAGTTGGAGTGCTCCAGTTCCACTGAAGAAAATCCTCCCCCATTGGTGATTTCTAAGAAAAGCATGTATGTGCAGGGCTTCTACACTATGAAAGCAGAATCGCTGGATTTAATCTTGGATGTCAGAAACCTACAATGGCTCCTTATGTCAGTTGTTTGATCTGGCAACCATTAGTTGCTTATGTAGTGTGTTTGTATTTTTAGGAGCAGGGTAAGGACATCCTTCGAATCGTGAAAGCTGGAGGAAATTTTGTTAGGCATTGTAGTTGCAACTTCCTTCGTTGACATGCATGCAGAATGTGGAAGCATAGACAAGGCGTGTGAACTGTTTGACTGAATGCCTCAAAGAAATGTGATCTTAGGGGCAGAGATGATTGCAGGATATGAACGAAGTGTATTTGTTGAAAAGGCTTTAGAAATTTTTGAGTAGATGCATTTGAAGGTGTAAGGCCAAATCCCAACACATTTGCCAGCATCCTGCCTATGCCAACATGGGCGCTTTGAAGTAGAGTATGTGCACCCATTAGAGCATGAGTAGACATGGATGCAAAATGTGGAGGCTTAGACAAGGCACATGAACTATTGAAAAATGACAGCACCAAACGAAAAAGAAATTTCTGAAACCATGGCTAGTGTCTTACCTCAAGATTGTGCCTCCAAATCGTAATGTTCGTCAACATGCCTGACAACTAAATGGAACTCGTACAACTTCCCCATCAACGAGACAATGATGAGGTCAAATCCAGATTTACAGAGAACAAAAAGTCCCATTTTGGCAGACGTAGGGAGGATGAGGGATGTGGCTTTGGAATCTCGCATACTCCTCTCAATCACCTTCGCTTCAAAGTTTTTTTAAAACAATGTTTTAATTCTCCCTTTCCCCAGCCATTCTCAGCCTTGCTTCCATATTTCACATTCCCCACCTTGCTCAATCATTCCCTCTCCCTTATCTACTCACATCCTGAGGAAATAATGTCCATCTCAACTACCCCTGAATGTGCCTTTATGGAGGTTGCAGGTTCATCTTTCTCTACACACCATATCATTTCCACATCCTGTAGTCTTCTCATGCCGAAGAATGGGTGGCCATACCTTGACGTGAAAAATGGCATGGGTACCATGCCTTATTAAATGCGTGCTCTCCCCATCCAACTTGTGGTTTCTTTGAATGCGCAAGGAACACTGTTCATTTTCTGGCATCGGACAATTTTCTTGATGTCGTATTATCATACAAACTGGCGGGATTTCCTTGCACCCGCATTCAGCTTCATCGAATTAAATATACAATAGTTACATTGACAGGTATGACGACAATAAGTAAAACACTGTAAAAGGAATGCTATTTTACAAGTTTGACTCAGAATTTAAGATTGGTTTTGCATATTTTTACAAATGTTCAAGTGATGAAGACTATTAGAAAAGAAATGGTTTTTCACATAAAAACTATTGTGAAAATTCTCAACGAGTTGGTGCTCACACTGAAATTGGTGCTTTAGCAGTTTGAAGTTGGTGCTTCAAGGAAGTTGATGTTTCTAGTGAGTTGATGCTTCAAGTAAATTGGTGTTTCTAGTAACTTGGTGCTCACTCTTCTAACCTGGAGATTGTATTCTTTTGGGTCGGTGCCCTCACGTTAATGAAAGAAATTATTTTGTTGTGATTTTTTACTCAAAAGGCTTTTCCATGTAATACTAGTGTTCTTCTTGTTGGGTGTTTGTTCCTTCCATTTTTTATTGTTGGTTCTTAAATTTTTAACTTCTAAAATACTGATTCCCCCCCTCCTCGTATTTTCTGTGAGATCTTTAGGGTGTTTAAAAATTTAAGAGCTTGTTTTCTTACACACAACAAAGCATAAATGACGGGAAAAAGTGATAAGCAGATGGTAAAAATGTGAGGAAAGGAGACCTTAATGAGGTGACACAAATGACAAAATCCAACCCTTGAAGATCCCCTACGCCCTTGTAGAGCATTTAATCCTTTCCAAGAATTTTCCGCATGCCCTAAGAATCAATTTAAGGGAAATTATGAGTAGTTGGAGAGGTGGAGGTCAGTTATTTTTCTTCCAAGCATCTAGGGTAGTTTGGTGAATTGTATAACAGATTCAGAGAATATAGGGCAGTTTGACCTAGTTTGGAGAATCTCCTTAGGAGTTGTTCAAGGATTTTTTGATGGATGGATAGGGAAAAGCAACAATATTTCTTCATTCAACCACTTGCAATGAGCATTTCAATGGTTAAAAGTAGGGGCAACTCAGTTGGATGACCAAGGAGGTTTGACTAAGCAAACTAAAGCAAACACATGTCATTCATTTGTCAAAACATGTTCCTAATATCTAGCAAGAAGTTAAACAACATTAAAGAAGGCCTAAGGATAGATTAAGAAGAGTTTTGGCTATTTGGCTATTGTATTGTAACTTCCAAAGGTACTTTCAAGCTAGAACAGTATTATAACTCATACAATTCCCAGGCTTGTATGTATCTGTAAGATCACCATTTTATCAATAAATTCAGTGATTTTTCCTTCTTAATAGTTGTTTCATTGTGTGTACATGAGTGATTGATATGTATTATTGTGGTTTTATGTGTAAATACTCAAATATTTGTCTCATTCCACCACCTTTAGGCAGAAAGTTCATGTCTTACAAAGGTCATAAGTTATGTTATTGATGATAACATTCTTTAGTTGTGAAAGTATTCCTAGTTTTCCTTCTAAGTTGCAAACATTTCAACTTTCTTATGAAGTACTAATGAATGAGCATGTGAAACATTTGAGTTGTGTGAAGATTCACTGAGTAATTGGGAATATATGTGTCAAAATAGTAGCACAGGTCTCAAAGAACATTGGTGCATAACCCATTAATATTTAAGTTTCATTTTGTGCCATTCTCCTTCCTTTTACTGAACAAGCAGCAACATAGGTTGAATTAGGTGAGTACCAAGGGAACCAACCCTCTTTGTAGATTCAATCCAAGCTATGGGCAACCCACAAGCCCTAGAGAGTTTCCACATTTCACTGGATTACTGAGTCAATCACTTGGAAAGGATGAAAATCCTAATGACCTATCATCAAGGATAGGCAGAAAAGAGAACTAAAATTGTCACAAGGAAAATATATTGAAAAGATTTTGTACAGATTTGGCTTGAAGAATGCTAAGCCCATTAGCACACCTCTTGTTAATCACTTCAAGCTTTCAACTGAGATGTGTCATAAGACACAAGAAGAAAAAGAGCTTATGGAATGAGTGCCTTATTCCTCTATTGTTCATAGTCTCATGCATGCAATGGTTTACACAAGACCCAACATTGCAAATAGGTTTTTAACGGGCAGCACAGAAGGTTGCCAACATCCACTAAAAAGTTTTTTCTGCAATATGTTTGATAGAAGGCTATCTTGCATTAAAATTTGAATTTGGTTGAATACCGTTATATTGGAAGTGATCAGAAATGACATAAATACCACCCCAAGAGTTTGGTTAATGGGCAATAACACTTTTTAATCTTGTTAAAGATTGTTTTGTGGGTATCTGCCCAAATTAAAAAGAACTATTTGATAGCAGAAAACCAAAATGTCTATAAAATTTGTGTCTAGATAAGATAATTAATGATAAAATCGCATTTATTACAAACAAAAAAAACAAAGATCAATAAAACCACATAAAAGTATAGTGGCAGATACAACAAATTCTAAATAATATTACATAATGAGAAAAACGTTTATTTCAACTTATCTGTATATCTATGAATCATATTTGTGATAGGAATATAAGTCCTGAGAAAATTTCACTTTAAGAGTTAATTATTTTAGCACAGAGAAACTTGCATTATATATATTTTATGTCTTTTAGTGAATCTATTTAAAACTTCTATCCATAGAGAATTTTGCGCTAAAGCTTCTATGTATAGAGAATCTTGCATTATTATGAGTTACATGTTTATTTTTCTGTTGTAATCATTCACTATACTGCGTCAACTTCTACATCCATGGAAGTTAAAAGAGTATAGTGAAAAGAATAGAAGGAATATATTCATCAGTTGCTATGTTGTGTTTCTATTGTTCTCTTCTTCACCTATTGACTATTAACTATTAGACCATAGTATATAACTTGCCGCAATATAGGTTTTCTGCATCAACAGTTCTCTCTACAAGAAGCACTGAAAAAATATAGCAGCATTTTGAAGCAGAGTGAAGAAAGAGCCAATGTTAAAAGTAGCTTCCATTTGGCAAAAGAAAATCCTAAAATGTTCACCAAAAGCATTAGCTCCTCCAAATTTTATGAACAAGATTCTAGGTATTGGAGTTTTGAAATTAAAATATTTCATTAATGTTATATCCCACCCCAATGGCTTTAAAAACATTTTTTATTTTTTGTAGTTTGAATGATGAACAACGTAATGATGAAACACTAATGCTTGATTTATGGAAAAATGTTCATTATGTTTTGAAAATGCAATGATTATGTATGCTATGATCTATTCAGGATGACTATGATTACTTTTGATGCCCTAGAAAAGAAAAGATTACTTACAGTGAATTGTGTAGAAAGAAGTATTTGATGAATAATTTTCTTGATAACGGACTAATTTTTCTCTCTTGTTGGAGTTGGATGCAAGGTAACTATACCAAAAATCTCAAAAGGGAAGTATCATCTGAGTAGAAAGGTAATGTTGGAAAAGCTCTGAAATTGACATCTGGGTTAGGGTAGGTCAAGGGATCTCGAAACCCTAGAGGTGAGTAGTGATGATGTGATTTTTGTGACCACACCAATCAGCAGAATATCCAATGGCTACTCTATTCTCTCTTGATCAAAGTATTAGGTATGCTAAGATTGTGAGAAAGATCATACATTCAACTCCAAGGTTCCTTCAATGCAATGGAATACCCTTAGTTGGTTCATTGTGATATGTTGTTTTCACGAGGGGACTTACACAATTGTTCACAAGTTAGTAGCTAACGGAAAATTGATGATGAAAGGGAATTTGCAATGCAGATGATTTAGCAATGAGGTACGAGTTTCATAATACTAACTAGAAATGTACTAAATTGAATGGCTGTAGGGACTAGAAAATTTATGTCCTAGTCTACTTGTGGGATGTGGAGCTCAGCTTCAGCAAACTTCAACCAAGCTTTGCTTTACCTCACATTGGACAGTTTCCACAAAGTGGGTGCAATCTTCTAGGGAGTAGCAGAGCATATTCAGATTACAAATCAACATGTAAATACCATCAAGAGGATGCATACAAACACGTGAATCATAACCAAAGTTAAGTTTTAAAAGTGTTCTAGTTGACCACGTAGGTAAACTCACCATCAGTAAGCTCGCTAGTGGTATGGATTATACAAAGCTTTCTTGAATTAAACACCACAATCGACAACTAACTACATGCATGAAAATGAAAATTACTCTACGTTAAGTCCTACTTGAAGTAGAAGGACGAAGAAACCTCGCTAGCTACTCACAAAAAAAGATGAAACCATCATCAATGATAACTCTTTTTATTGGGAGAGTGTTCACAACAATTTCTTACAAAGCTCTCAAAGGAAAACTTTCCTTCTCCTTCAAACTATGCTATGCAAACAATGCTAAGCTATCTCTCTATACTATCAGTCTCTTTGCTCTATCTAAATGTCTATGATCTAATAAATTACAAATGAGGGGGGAGTCCCCTTTATATAGTTGGCCAAAATGAACAAAAAACCCAAATCAAATTACAATGGATGGCTCAGATTGAGCCACATCAGCCCTCAACAAGATTCTACGCTAGTAACTACCAGAAGGTGGAGGAGTGGTGCAATTAATGAGCACAAAATGACAGCTTCCTTCTTTAGCCACTATGGGATATTAGTGGTGCAATTAATGCACACAAAATGATAGATTCCTTCTTTGGCCACTATGGGCAATTAGTGGTGCAATTAATGCACACAAAATGACAGATTCCTTCTTTGGCCACTATGGGCAATTAATACCCACTACCCTTCTAGAATATTCTCATCCATTATCCTGTTCCCATTGTTCTTCTCTCTGACCGCGAAAGCAACAAACCAAGCCAACACTACATCAATCCCCTGCTCAGAAATGGCTGGAGCGAGATTAAGCTGATACTTGAGGATGGCAATTGTTTGCTCCTACTTGATCCAAGACTTTCTCCATGTCTCAATAGATTCGTGAGTGCTCTCAATAATGGTGGAGAAAGTGGAAACATTCTCGAAATCATCCTGGTAAAATGTTCATACTTCGGGGAAGAATGGGTGCAATCTACCCTTCAAACCATCTACTATCACCTCCTCAGAGTTAGTCACTTTGTGAACAATGCCTCGAGCATGTTGAAGATGCCTTCTTGAATCTTCCCCATGGCCCTCCTAACTTTAGCTGACTCTGTCCATTCCATGTCGAAGAAACCTCGGCCAGTGAATGCCACAAAATACCAACCTAGAAATTCATATCTATCTCCAGCCTAAATGACCCCTCCCTCAATCAAATTCTACACTGGCATATGCATCAGAGCAGCTAGGCATGGAATGGTTTTGTCCTAAAAAATGTGAGTATCATTCCATGCCTATTCAATGTTTTCCATATGAGAGAGGATGCTAGAAGCATGTTGGAAAGAGGAGACAAGATCCTCAATGAATCTCTTAGCCTCAACACGAACAATGTCAACCCACTTGTCTGCTTCTTGAATTGATCTCTTCATTTCTTCAAGCCCACTCACTGACTCCCGTGGAAGCTTGGTTGGAAATTCTACTGCTGGATTTTCATGAGCACATGGGCATGCTAGATGTTTCACATAGCTAATTAACACCTTATGCTCCTTCTTTAGCCTCTTGTATTTTTCTCCTTTCTGAAGTAGTCTATCCTTTAGTGTCTGAAAGGAGTTTTCCACTTCCTCAATCACCTATGCTCTAGTAGGACGTCCTAGTTCAACTGTAGCGATTGTGTAATTTTTAGGCATTACTTCATCCTGATCACATTCTTCCCGTGGGACTGCTACATGAAGAGCGCATGAACCAGACTCATTTTTTTCAAACTTGGAG
>VDFB02003441.1:0-10927 GCA_007258455.2 Sequoia sempervirens | reverse complement strand
ATAAAATTTTAAATTCAAACTCACTTGTGGGAAATAACATTCCATCACTTGTTTTAGGTTCGGTTAGCTTATTCCTCTCTTCTATGCAACGCAATAAATAATAGCTAACACCTTCAATGTTTTTAGGCTCTGCTATGACTGCAAAAACATCTCCTATACACCAAATTTACACAAAAAATCTAAAAAAATTATAAATTTGTCTCTAAAGATCGTTAACTAGATATATATAATAAAACTTAAATTAAAAACTTACACGTGTACCTTTTCTAACCAATCCTAAAATATGGTCATAATCAATTGAAATCAAAGGAATGTCTTCAAATCTTTCTTCCTCGTCTTCATCATATGTTTCTAAAACAAGTAGTGGCACTGTATCCCATTTAGCAACATATCCAAGTTCTTGATTGTTGCATGCATAATCGGAGTTTCCCTCAATGCACTCAGTGCAAAAACAAGAGTAATCCCTTGTGTCTAATATCCATCCATGGCGACTATCTGAACTCCTAACACAATGCAAGATCTTGTTTCTTTTTTCTACCCTCTTGCATCCATGCATCGCATCTTCTATCCACACTCTAGATACATATGTACAACAAAAAACTTATGTGAACAAATATGTATATATATTTTAAATTTAAATAAATTCAAAATTTTGATTTAATGAACAATTTATACATACTGATATCTCCCAAAACACTCTATGTGGAATGTGTCGGTTTGTTCTTGAAGATGTGCCGCACCACATTTTGATGCAGCGTTTCTTGCACCATTCAACAACATCATGTGCATTGTCTAGATGATCTTCCGATAACTCATTTGATGTTTTCTTAAAGCTTGTTTGATGCAAGCTCTTGCTCCATCATGCTCACACTTTCCATGCCCACTCTCAAAGTAACTCCTAAATGTGGTATTTTGTAGATTTTATGATATCTACAAAGCGCATAGAATGGTCGTGAAGATTTGAATTGTGCTGTACATCCATCTGACCATACAAAATGATTTTCAAATTTGACACCCCTACTTCTCAAATTCTCAAAAAATATTGTAAAACAATGTTGGACAAAAAGTGTGTCATGCCCTTTATCATCACTAATATAAAAGTGATATTCTTTTTTAATGGCTCGTTCTTCATCTGTACTCTCAACACCATCCAATTCTGATTGTGCATGTCGAGCAACACACATGAACCATAATAGTGATTCGTTTTGAAAAGTAATACTCTGATTGAATCTCCTTTTGATGTATAAAGAGGTAATTTTCTGCAAAGTCAACTACTAATAGAACTGTTCCACATGGGAAATTATCTCTCAATGTTTGGAATTGTTGTGCTTGCCAATTAGAAAAAAAGGAATGTTGTATGTATGGTCAGACAAATTTCAAAATCTTCCATAAATTTTCCAATGGGGAATTTCCTCTACATAGATCAACCTTTGTGGATTCTTTTCCCAAAATTTGTTTGCAACTTACATACTTGTACCCCGTGTCAAGAAAATAATATGTGAATAACTAATAAAACTAATTTGATCAATGAAACATTACATCAAAGAGAATCCAAATAACTCTTGATCTATGAGAAATTGAAACAAATAAACTCCTCTTAAAAATAATACTTACCTCTTGCAATTTCATCGCCTTTGCTAGGTCAAGATCCTCATTAATTCTCCTGAAGGAAATTCTTAGCCAAATTTCCACATGTCTCACAAATTCCTTTTATGCAATTTATTTGAGGTCCATTTTCATGATCACATAATATAGACTTTATGAACAAACTTGCCTATTTAGGAGGTGCATTTTGAAACCTACATCTTTCTTCTCTCATCTTTCAAAACACCTGATAGTAGAGATCAAATTCAATGTGATAACGACAACAACAAGTTTCAAAAAACTTGTTTATCTTCACATAATATGGCTTTAACCTTTGAAACATTGTTTTCCCAATCTTTATATGAGGATATGCATTACAAAAGTTCATATACATCTCAAATTGTGCTATGTCTAGCCAATGTTTGATATGATTTTCATAAATACTAGGTCCAATCCTGTATCTCATAATATCTCTAGTATTTGATGATGGACGAGTCTAATCATGCCAAAAACTTGAGACCAAGTTCCTAACAACATTTCAATCCCGCCGAACGGGAGCTCTGCTACATAATTGCCCACCGTTTCTAAACTCCTCATATCCAAACTTTCTTTCTCTCTTTATATTTTATCAATGTGGCTCTACTATAACCAATTTCAGTTGAAAGTGCTGACATTTTTCTTTTTCTTGCTATATCTTGATGTACAATAGATGTCAACATCACCCTTCTTGTAGTGGCCTTATCCATAGTTCGAGATCCTTTCCCAATGGAATCTAAACCCTTTTTAACATTTTGAACAATATCCTTTTGTAATCCCATGTGTTTCTTCTTATTTGATGATGAATGGACACCCAACAATTGTAATGACTCTTTGAGCTCATCACAAAGAAGTAAACATGATAACAATTGGGTTTTTCAAGTGTATCAAGATGATTGAAATGATGATTGATTATTCCATTTCATGCATTTGAAGTTATTGAATCTCTTTCTTATTATAAGGCTGGTTGGCATAATATTTGAGTTTCTCCATATCCTACTGCTAATGATCTAAATTTCTATGAGAAATTTTGTTTACCCACCTTCTAACTAGCCTTTATATGCTCATCCATACCTGAAAATATAGGAAGTGATCCCGACCTTCCACATGCATTGTTTCAACTTGTGCCTCCTCCCTATCTTCATAATCTGCATTCTATGATTCATTTGATCCAATGTCTACATTTGCTCCGACTTGAGCATGAAAACTCCCCGGCTTGTTGAGCTCTTTCCCACATGTGTCACAAAATATTTTGCAAACAAAAATGACAGATGATGTTAAATATATAAGTGAAGTTTATGTATGCAAGCAAACAAATTGATAAAACATGATGAGCTATGAGTGAGAGAAGTTTGTGCAATTTTTATATGCTCATTCATACCAGTAGAAGGAAGTGATCTTGACCCCTCTCCAACAAGCATTGTCTGAACTTGGGTCTCCTCCCTAACTTCAAGGTCCATCTGTTCGTCAACGGATTCATTTGATCCAATATCTAGATTTGGCTCGACTGTTGCTTGAGGAATCCCTAGAGCATAAAACATAAAAATAATTTGAGAACATTGAAGTGATGAAAATAAAAAATGAAAGACACAAAACACTATAAATATTGAAACAAAAAGAATTTGGGCCATGAATTGGAGCCATGATCATAGCATTTGCAACCTGAATGACCTCCTCCCAAGATGACTTGAGGATATTTCAGCATTTATAGTCATTTAAGTGCAATGATGGTTAGAAACCCTCAAGGTAAGAGTACTAAACACACACTTGAGAGTGAGAGAGAGAAGAAACAAGCATGCACCTTGTTTCTTTCTATGATAATTTTCCAAGTTTTGATCACGCCTCTTTTGTTCTTCTTCTTTTGACAATTTTCGTTGAGATGCATTTTTTCTTTTCCTTTGTTGCCCCATTTTCTTCTTCAACTTAAATATGACTCTAAACAAGTCCTCTACCAACTTAGTTAAATTATCCTCCAAAATTTTCCTCGATTGATAAAAATGAAAAGTTGTCCAGCTCCAATATTTGCCTCCTTGATAAATGTGCAAAAACTTCTCCAAAATCTGTGATCCAAGTGAATCAAAATTATTCAAGTGTACATGGAATAACTGGATCCTCTAGTTTAAATGAATCAAGTACTAAACAAACAAGTTATTTCATTGTGGAGTTTGTTGTTAGTTAATTCATAGGTATGCACAACATATCTAGTAATTTTAGAATTTTGGTAAAGTGTCAAAAAATGTACAAATATTAGAGGTATAATTTGAATTGAATTTTCTTAATTATATTTGAATTGAATTTCAAGTTAGTTGTTGAAAATGTATAATAGAGACCGTATAATTTGAATTAAATTTTCTTAATTAAACATTTGAATTGAATTTCAAGTTACTTGTAAGAAACGTATAATAGCTCGATATAATTTGAATTGAATTTCAAGTTACTTGTCAAAAAGATTATATCTTGTTCTCAATTCAATGGTTCATGTTGCTTAAGTCATTTTTAAAAAAATATTTATTATGATCAACATGAATGAACTTAATTATAAAATGGCATTGATTTTCCCTAAAATTGTACTAGAGATCAAATGTATATTGAATATAAGGAAATGTAAGTTGTAAGAGGTCATAAAAAAAGAAAACATGTATGTATATTGAATATTTAAAGCAATCGCATACATATATTATGTGTAAACATGTTTAAACCATAAGCAAACACATGTACATATATGTAAAAGAATATAAACATAACACATATTATAAGCAAAGCGACAAATATATGTATATATCATATAAGAAAATATATGTAAATATATCATAAAAGCAAAATGTAAATTAAAGATCATCTAATGTCGAATACTAAAGATCAAAAACAAGCAAATGTATGTCTAGATCATATAAGCAAGTGTAAGAGATCATCAAATATCAAATACTATTTTAAAGATCATCATATATAATCAAATACACATGTGATAAAGATCATAAATCTAGAATGCATGGCCTAATGTCTACCCTAGACGAATGGGCTATCCGAATGAGAAATAAAATTCCGCCTGGATGACAAACAGCCCCGCCAAACAAAAATTGTGTACAAGATGTGTTAAATACATATAATTTTGTCAAACAAATTTTAAGGGAAAGTTATTTTAAATGAACTTGTATTTTTAAATATCAATCTACAACTTGTATTTATCTACATGCATACACAAACATATATACTATGAAAACTCACATGTCCAATCGGGACAGCGTAATCATCCCACGAGTCACATCGATCATGCACACGATCCGACCAAGGCTAGGAGGATATGAGGTATGTCCGAATTCCATAACAAATATATATACATATATATCAAATCTAAATGAATATCTAGTTAAAAGAAATTTAAAATAATGAAAAAGAATTGAAACATGCACATGCACACATACATGCACATCGACCGATATCGATTATTCCAAGTCCTCCGGAACATTCGGCTTCCACCATATGGACCAAACAATCGTTTAATTTAATCAATATCTCTGCAGATCCATCTGACGTATCCCATGTCGTACGTAAATGATGAATGTAGAGGACTGCGAAGGTGAGATGGCACCGGGTGATGATGAACTGCAACCAATCAACATATCAAGAAACCCATAGTCCGTAAGTGCAAAATTGCATACCCCATGTTACTAATACTTATTAATATTATTTGTTACTCTTATGTGTGAGCTTGATTCTAGTTTCTATTGATGATTAGTTCACCGTCTTGGTGAGGGTGGATGCCTCCTATATTAGGGAATCTTATTTCCTTTTGTTTATCGGCTTCCAGGAGTAAGCCGATTTTATGAGGGGGAGGATGTAATACCCCTCCTCTTACTGGTAGGATTTAGTATTTTTCAATGCGTTTGGTTGCTACTTGTGACTATGATGGTATTGGTTGATTGGGTTAGTTAGATGTTAGATGATGCTATTATTTCATTATGGACATGATTATTTCATAGGATATTATGGTTGGTTATATCAGTTGATTTTCAGAATTATATTATGATGCAATGATTTAATGAATTATGTCATAAGATGAATTGTTAGTTTAGAAATGTTATTTTATCAGATAGATTATAATTGTTAGAATAGGGTGATGAAGGACAATATGGCATCACTCGTTCGCGAGTGCCCTACTATGTTGCGATTCCTTCTCACAAGGCAGTACTTCGATTTAATGCTTTGATGATTATATATATATGTATGCACATGTACACAACTTCGTTTGTATGCAGGATTTGCAGGTATAAGTCTCGATTCCACCTGCTTCGGCAGGATAGGGCGAGCACCAAATAACCCAACGGATAAATGTTGATACAAAGGTGACGATGAAGTCCTCCCGTTCCATGATGTCAGGTTGTCTCAATTGTTTGGTATAGTTGTTTTGTGTATTTGCCGTCATTGTGTGTCGTGCTATGTGTTTTGTCTTATTTTATTTATGAGGGCATTTATAGTTATGACTTGTCTTAATGATTGAAATAAATTATTTATTTTAATGTTGGATTAAAAGGTATTTAAATATTTAAATGATTTAATTATTTTTGGAAAATCATTTACTGCAATTAAATAATAATTAAATATTAAATGTGTTTTAATTATTTTAATCAATTATCTGGTGGAGGATAATTATTAGAATAAATTATTTAAATTAAATAGATAATGTGTTGTGCAAGAAAAGTAGTAAAAATAGAAATTAAAACAATAAAACAAATAAAAGAATGAAAAAGTGGTGAAAACGAATAAGAATACATATCTAATTAAAAAGCGAGCTTTTAAAGAATTGTTTTATTTTATTTTTTTTATTTTTAGAGTTTTTGTGAGAAATGGACAATATATTTTTATTTAATTTAGAATTTTTGGGGGGTTTTGGGGGACACACAGAGAAGATCAGAGGGATTTTTTTACAGAAGTGGTGCAAGAGATTGGCTTTGTATTCTAAAAATTTAGAAAGGGTATTGGAAATCTTCTGTTGTATTTGGAGGAGAGTTTTAGAGAGAGATTGTCAATCTGTTTCTGGTGAATGTCTGGAGAGTCTTCTAAACAACAAAATAGGATTCAAGTCGAAGGCGAAATTCTGTAGAGGAGATTTGGAGGCACGATCAAGGAACTCTTCGAGGTCATCAGAATCAAGCAGGCATCTTCAGACTTTCGAATAAGCGCTGGACATCAGGTTCCACTTATATTTTCCTTTTAGTATTTCCTCCTTCATCTTTTGCTTCAGAGAAAACAAAACAAATTTAGTAAATATGGTTTATGTGAAGAAAGGAAAATAAACTGTTGTTTGAATTGAAAATTAGTGAAAGATATTAGACTAGAAATCAAGAAAAATATAGTTCTTGTACTGTTTTCCAAATGGTCAAAAACAAAAGAAAACCTTATCATTTGAAATTTGCAACTTAACAAAATGGAATTTTAGGGAAAATGATATCTTTGTTGGAAATAATAAATTTTGAGATTTTGGTTACATCTATATTTAAAAACGGCTGAATCTATGTATTGTTCTATATTTTTCTTTACTCTATTATTTACCCTTTATACTTCTTCTCAGTATATATATATATATATATGTTTATATTGTTGTATATTTTTAATGAAATCGAGCGTCGGCCGTACGCCTTGTTATTCTTTTGTTCATGGAAATGAAATCGAAATTTGAAATTTTCGAAGTCATGGATACTGTACCGTCGTTTTTCCGTATTCAAAAAAAATTTACATAAAATATAAAAGATTTTATTGTCTATCGAATTTTTTTTTATGTTAAAGATTGTTTGGGGTTTGGGGAGGGCACGGGTACCGCATCAATTTCCGCTACTTCTTCAGGATGATCACACAAGATTCTCGGATCAAGCAGACAGTTAGCTCGGTGCAGACTCGCTGCCACCCCACTTGGCCTATGAAGTTTAATTTATTTCATTTTTTTTTTTTTTTAATTTTTATATATGAAATTTTATATATATATATATTATTAATATTCATTTAGTTATTTTTGTGTTATTTCTTTTTATATATATATATAATTAGTTTTTTTTTAAAATATATATATATATATATATATATAGATATAGAAATAATGAAATGTGATTTCCTTTATAAATAAAATATTATTGATTTTAGTATAATAGAATTTAATGTATTATTTAGATGTTTATCTGATGTGTTTTGTTATGAAATAAATATTTGGTTATAGGATCATATTCTTGTGGTGTTCTTTATACTGATTCTTTATCTACATTCGAGTGAATCGTTTTCTTTTAACTGTGGAATCGTGTGGTTTTGTTATTGTTTCCTCTTTATATGGTTGTAAACTTCACTCGTGATGGGAGAATCCTCTTGTCTTGTAATCCTAGTCCAGAGGCATGTTTAGTTTTGAAGTTAACTTTATCTTTTTCATACCTTTGGTTTTGAAGCTTAATGATTTATGCTTGGAAGGGTTGAACGTTTCCTTATGGTAGCTTGTTAGGGTTTGTCGTGAGAGGAATATGGCCTCGCGTGTATGGAATTGAGTATTATGTTTTATATGATCTTGTTCAACCCTTGCCGATTGAGATATGTTAAGGGTCATAGGGAGAGTGACTCTTCGTGGGCGCCGGCGCCTCAGGATGAGGAAGGGCTCAGGATAACCCACGAAAGAGTAGTTAAACAAGTGATAACCTAAACAATAGAATTTAGGGGGGGTTGGGTAGTTAAAAAATACAAGATAATAAAACATTGGATTCCTCGGCTATGCATTAGGGCTACCATAGACTAGTGATAGATTGAGAAGGTCGTGGTCGGCAAAGTCATAGTCTCGTCCTCATGAGAGATTATTGGCTCCGCATCAGCTACCCTATGGTGCCGGCGCCTCAGTTAGGAGGAAGGGCTAGGAGATCCATAGATGGGTGTCGGTGCCTCAGTTGGAGGAAGTGCCAGGAAATCCCATGAGAGCTATGCGATGACACTCTCCACTAGACATCCTTGTTCTTGTTTTTTGTTGCCTCTGGATATTGTTATTTTTGATGTTGTTCTGGTTTTTAGGGCTAGGGAATCCATAGGTGGGTGCCGGCGCCTCAGTTGGAGGAAGAGCCAGGGGATCCCATGAGAGTTATGTGATGACCCTCCCTACTTGACACCCGTCTGACTTGTTCTTGTTGCCTATGGAATGGTGTATTGAATGGTTGATTTAGAGTTATTATGGAATCGTGTTCTTTTTATGGGTGCTGATTTATTTGGAAATGTATGTTGGGTGTTGGTTCGGTTCTTCTGGATGTTATCTCTTTGTGATGTTTCTTTGAATTCTTGTGAATTTGATTCATGATTGTTAAGTGATAGTACTTCATGTTATCGTGATGAGTTTCTTGGTTTTACTTGTTATGTGATTTGAGTACGTCGATGGTTGTGCATTGCATGCTTGAGTTGTACTTGTTTTGTATCATGTTGTTATTGAGTCGGTTTGACATTCATGGTCGGGTTCACTTCCTCGTCACCTCTGAGCACGGGGGGTGAGTTACTTGTAATTCACATGGTTGGGTGGAACGTGCTCCGCACCCGTTGGGTTCCCCATCAGCGTCTTGTCTTCTCAGCTTTCTGCAGTGGAGTTGTACCAGTGATCAGTTGTACTTCATATTTCATTATACTTGCATCAATCCCCATGTTGGGAGATTCTATGTAATTCATTTATCAAAGAAAATTGTAATGTAAGATTATAACGATGATGTAATAGTTAGGCTCAGTTGTAACTCTTTTAAAAGATTTATCATGGATGTAATTATGCGATGTTTATTATACTCGCATCATGGTTATCGGATGTATCATTGTATATGGTTATCATAAATTAAATGGTTATGTTATATTCTTTATCTTTATTTATGTTTAGTGTTGCGAAGTAACCTCGCGTGCCCCAGAGAACCAAGTGTGTTAATGCTATGTAATATGTTATGTGATTATGGTTAAGTGTTGTTACATGTTTAATTTAATTATTTAAAAAAAAATTATTTGCATTGTGTGTGTTCTCTCTACGGGGTTTGCATCTTTGGCGTTACAGGTGCTATGCTTGAATAAGACCTACATCCTCATCTATCAACACTATCTATCTAATATTGCATCTACTCCACCCATCGTCATAGTAAAACATTCACCCAACCATGGTTTGATAACTGATCAAGTGTTGAGCCTTGTTGCACCATCTCTATTCACCATTTGTTTTATCCTCCTATCCCTAATAAAACTTAATCTTATCATGAACAGGGGAAACCTACTAAACCTAGTAGTAGATTGGATCCTTATTCATCACATCACTTGTAGAAAAGCTATCAAAATAAAAAAAATCCAAAACAAAGTTGTAAAACACAAAATCCAAAAAACATTATAGGTCGTCTTCAGATGGGCCTCAATTGAGTCACAATATAGTTGAATTACGATGTCTCTGAGCTTCCACATAGGAAAGGCCATCAACGATGAGCCCCAAAGGCACTAGGTCAATCCCATTAGGTACCCATCTTGGTCTTTAACTCAATTGAAAAATCCAAAAACATTCAAATATCCAAGTTGAAAATTCAAAAAATATTTATACAGAATTCCAAAACTACAAAAAATAGTGTTGCTAAATATAGTCAAACTACATTGTCTTTGAGCTTGCACGTAGGAAATTCCATCATCGATGAGCCCCCAAGGCACTAGGTTAGTCCCTTTAGGTGTCCCTCTTGGTCTTTAACTCAATTGAAAAATCCAAAAACATTCAAATATCCAAGTTGAAAATCCAAAAAAGCATTTATACAAAATCTTAAAACTATAAAAATAGTGTTGCTAAATATAGTCAAACTATGATGTCTCTACATTCGTCATGTAGGAAAGGCCATCATTGATGATTCCTTGAGGCACTAGGTCAGACCCTTTAGGTCCCCCTATTTGTCTCTAAATCTCTTGAAAACATCAAAAAGAACTTCAAATAACTTCAAAATCACAAAACAATTCAAAAAATCTCAAAAGTCCTATCTCCATTATCACCTATCCATGATAAAATCTCCATCCATAATAAACAATTATTGTCTTCAACCTTTGACAATGCAATTAGCAAACAAAGTAAAGATCGAAATCCAAAACTTCCAAGAAAAGAAACAAAATACTGGATCATTAGACAAACAATACTTAAGTATTAACTACCCTACCTTTTGAGAATCATCATCAACATCCTGACACATGTCTTAGCGGATAAAATGTTCCTACAATAGACAACATCGATGGATAAAAATACTAAAACATCAAAACATCTATGGCAAGTGATACAACATTTTTTTATCTTTTTATGATC
>VDFB02003440.1:0-29954 GCA_007258455.2 Sequoia sempervirens | reverse complement strand
ATACGCTTTTCTATCTTGCTCTGTTTCGCGAAAATACCTCCGGCGGCTCACGAGTCTCTTCTCAGGAGGCAAGCAGAGTGGAATTCGTGGTCAGAGACAACCAATACCATCAGGCACGTCATTATAATTATTTTTCCTTCTTTCTCTTATGCGTAGAATTCTTTATGCAATCGGTTTCTTCTTCGCCTTAATGGAGCATGTGAATGAATGATTTTGATTATATTTTATGCCAGCTGTTCCTTAATCTTATTTCTACTCTGAGATTTTAATGTGGGATTCTGGATTTTCTCTGTCTGAACCGTAGCCTTTGTTTAATATAAATGCCGTCTAATCTTCCCAATCGGGGGGGGGGGTCATACCTTCAGGAGTAAATCTGAGACAGTTTGTCCCTCTTTTCAGTTTCGTGATCTTGCATTATTCTCCTCATGCAATGCCGATCTAGGGAGTTTTCTTGCCTTGTTTTCTGGTAAACTGTAGACAAACCCTGAAACGACTTCTGTCTTCTTTCTATTCTTTAATCCTTGTTTTTCGGAACGGTACACCTGGGCAGAACATCAAGCATTACCAGTAGTAGGAGTTTAGTTGCTTAATGATGAAAGCCATTCAGAAGATGTCCTACTTATAATTTAAAATAAAATAAATACAAAACAGATGAGGAACCTCCATATCATCTTCAACTGTTCACCAAGCAGGAGATGGTACATCCATCTTGGCTCACCTAGTAGATTCCAGTACTATTTACAAATACTTCAATATTTGAATAGAGTCTTTTCGAGGTTAATTGTCTTCTTGCAAGCATAAGACGCTAAACCCGAACTGTTATGGAGACTAGTAGGATAAGTCTATCAGACCTGAACTTTATCTCTTCCTGAAAGGTAAACGATAAAATTTTTAATTTGAACGAAGGAAAATAATAGCAAACAGTGAGAACTTAGAACTTGAATATCTGATGATCTTGAATGTAGCATTCCGAAACTAAAACTAGTATAAACTTAACGAGCAAGGATGCGTGCTGACGGCACAGTGATGCCACAAATAGTTAATTAAAAATCCTTGGCCAAGGTAGATGCCCGTTTGGCAATGTCAGCTTCCATGGCCAGATATACTCTGATCAGGATGATTCTTCTGATAGGAGGTACCTATAGAGGAAGGATCGATCAGTGGTATAGGTTCGTGGACATCAGGCTCAGAGAACTGATTACAATTGATCCTTGTCAATTGACCTCGTGAAGGGCGGGTTCTTCAGTTGAAGAAACTCGGGAGACCAGCAGGTCTTGGTTGGGCGGTAAAGCCCCTGATGATGATTTCTTTTCCTTTCTGAACACTATTGCCAATGAAGATGGTGTTAAATGCAAAATCTTTCTTCTCGCTCTATCTCCAGGTACAAAG
The DNA here is from genome assembly GCA_007258455.2 of Sequoia sempervirens. NCBI lineage: Eukaryota > Viridiplantae > Streptophyta > Pinopsida > Cupressales > Cupressaceae > Sequoia > Sequoia sempervirens. Next base: position 28,565 of record VDFB02003440.1, on the reverse strand, counting down.
ATCTGAATGTGTACTATTTGTTGAAATAATATTCATCTTGAAATTTGAACTTTGTTTTTAACTGAAATTGCCGTTACATGTTAGTTATTGTTAAATTATACTGTATAATTGAATTCTGCAAGTTAGTTGTAGAAGATTAAGATAACCGTTGTAAGTAAACCCTAGAATGGTAGTTATTTATTTCATGATAGTTTGAAACTGTTTTTGAAAAATCAGTTAGAATCATTGGAAAACTCTTGATCCCTTGAAAACAATTAGTTTCAGTTCAGCTGAAGGTAGTTACCAGTTAACTCTTCTTAACCGTAGATTAGTTGGATGTTACATACAAGGTCACTCATCGAGTAGTTAATAAAAGAAAACAAGATTAACTATTCATTACTTGAGTAAGTATCATTGATAACAAAACTGGCACTTAATTGTGCTTTAATCGTTTCTTCCATTTCTTTACTTCCCAATTATTCAAGCTTGGTTGTATACCCACAAGGAGCTATGGTTTGATTTCCTCTTTTAAGAATGAAGAGAGTCTCATAATAATCAATGGTAGTCTTCATTGAACCTTCTCATCATAGAAATTTAAATAAATCTAATAAAGATTCACGGATGAGATGGATTGTAGACAAAACTGCCTCACTACTGGCTTTTACTAACCATTATCATCACAATGTATATATGTGTACATATAGAGAAAAGACTAAAACTCCATTTTTAAAGAAAAGGAGGATTACTTTCCTTTAGTGTGCGCGATTACCCCTATCATCTCTCGACTATTCAGACCTTGAACTTGAAGTTACTATGAATGTAGCTAGCATTTGAGCTAAGTCTTCCCAACTCAATAATCATTACTTTGGCCACATTCATTTCATTGCAGAGGATTTAATTCCCTGACAGAATTTGCGCAAGTCTATGTTGACTCTTAGCCTGAATACCATTAATTCTTGCTCTCACTGGTATTTCCTGCCTCTTTGATTGACTCCCAAACCTTTAAAAGTATGCCCTTTTATGTTATCCTCAGATTTTTGGCCGATAGGTTTCTAAATAACTAAATCTTACTTTCTCTATTATATAGTAAGCCATGAATGATGGTGACATAGCATTATATCTTAACAACTTTTTCTATGCTCTGCATCGTTATTCCCATATCATTTCAACGCTTCCATGACCATGTGTGGCGATTAGAGTAAATGTAACACAACAGATTTTAATCCCCGATTCCTCCATGATGGTGTGGCGAAGGACTTCCAAAGCAGTGACATTTCAAATAGAAGCTACGTTGGGTTTATTAATCTGCCACAGCTCCTACAAACATCTTCGACTCCACCATTTGGCACAGTTTCATGGCCCTCTTCTCAAAAGTTGCAGCCACCGCTCTTAATTTACATGTTGTTTGGGAATACTCCCTGAGAAAGAAAACACTCCTTTTTCCTCCAAATTGCTTTGTGTGATCCTTCTTCCAACCTCCGCCCCACTTGATTTTGTTTCCCCCCACTTCGCTAGGCAAGAATCAATTATTAGAACTGATAGAAAGGTGGTTCAAGAAAATAGTTCCAAAAGCGGTTAAAGAAATCGGTTGCCAAGAATTTGTTATTCTTTTCCTCCACGACATGATTCTTATCTTCCCAATATATCATCAACTTCTTTTGCAAGATCTTTTGTTAATAAATAAAAACAATTACCAATAGAAAATGGAGAATTCGGATTACAAAGACATAATGCTTATGCCTCCCCTAAATATCATTATGTCACGGCCTTCCAAAGAAGTTTAGACATAAAATCAGAAAATAGTTTATACCAAATAGTTAAATGTCTCCAAGAGTGATTCAATATGGATTTAAGCGAGAAACAGTTATGAAATCAGTTAAAAGAAGGTAACTAAATATCCTTCTTTCCCCCCAAAGGTTCACTCAGAACTTCCCAAGCTTATAACAGTTTTCTTTTTGCAGATAAGAGTAGTGATGGGCAGCGCTACAATCACATGGTTGAAGCCACGTACAGTATAGAAGAAAATATTTGCAATCAAAACTATTACTTGCCAGCTTTGTGGCATTCACGACGTAGTTTAATAAGTCTAAAAGCTGACCCAAACTTGATATATTAACCTTGCAATAGAAACATGCTCTTCTTATTAGATAATCGAGCTTACACAAGTACCACGGCTACACAACTGATAAGAATTAACAAACCTCTTTCATACTTTTACAAAGTATTAAATCTTTTGCGTCATTATAAGGTGGTGAAACATAAGGTGGTGGTCCACTATATTGGTGTTAACCCTCCTTTCACCTATTGACACCCACAAAAACCATTTACTTGCTATCACGTTTATAAGCATGTTATTGCTAGCTAGCAATTAACTAAATTTTTTGCATAGTATACAAGGTATTACTTTGATTGGTCTAGTATCTTGATATTCATACACTTATATGACTATATGTATTCATACACTTTAACGTGTATTTAATGTATACATGTACATAGATATATCAAATAACACATACAACAAAAACCATTTACTTGCTATCACGTTTATAAGCATGTTATTGCTAGCTAGCAATTAACTAAATTTTTTGCATAGTATACAAGGTATTACTTTGATTGGTCTAGTATCTTGATATTCATACGCTTATATGACTATATGTATTCATACACTTTAACGTGTATTTAATGTATACGTGTACATAGATATATCAAATAACACATACACGCATTGATGTATAAACAAGCATATATTATGCAAGATGTTTAACATATAACTTAGTAGATTAGCAATGGAGTCCATCATAAAGGTAACAAGGTTGTCAAGTGGTAGAGTTAGATTTACCTAAGATGCACTCAAAAAACCCTAGACTCATACAGAAACAATGGTATTCAACACCCTACCCTTCAAAGTGACAAATGATTCAGATGGCATAACTAGAGACTCTTAACCTTATCCTTCTCCCAGATGATACTCCCCCTCTTTCTCTCCGGAGGTGTTCAGATCGCTCCTACAATCTCACTCAAGAAATTAATAGGTAGTTAGCCTGGAAAACATTATAGCATGATCATATCATTGCATTTACATTAATCATCTGCTTTAAAGAAATAGAATCATCTCATAGTATTTCATCATATTTATGACATCAAATGATCATCAAAATTCTATTTAAATGCCGTAACATATCATTGCACAAATCATAATATGCAACTTTCAGGGTTTTCATAATCTCATGAGTCATCACAATAATTATCATAGAGTGAAAAGTAATTTAGAAATCTAAGGTTGGATGTAACATATTTTCCCCTGAGATTTACCTCAAATATAGTTAAGTTTATGATCCCTTTTTCTCTTTGCTAGTAAGCAAACCCTCAAGGTCTGCTCATATAACCATACTTTCTTTGGGATTTTATGACAAATATTTCGGACTTATTCTTTATTGATGTACCCCCACTATTACAGATAAAGTGGCCGATAGCTTGATTCTTGCGGCTTTTTCAGTATAATAGTATCTTCTCTAGCTCCCACAACACCTTATTCCAATGTTTCCTGATTCAATGCACAATTTGTAAGCAAAACTATGGTGGGTTAGAAACGACAGACTAAGAGGTGCTCCTTATGCATTTTGAAGGGGGTCCTGCTATTGTTTCATAAACTTTTCAGGAAAATAAGGACAGTCGATGCAGAGAAAACACTGCCCCTCACAGCCAGTGCAAATCCACTACACTGGAAATAGAGAAGCAGACCTTTGGACATCCTATTCCATCATCCTCTCAACACAGTCAGCAAGGTCATCATTCAGTGGCCAATTGTGCTAGAGCTGCTGAGATGGTTGATGTTCAAACAGCACAGTAAGAAAAGGTGCTGACCCAATGGTCCTTTCTCCACCAATAGACTTTAGGCAGTCACCATGAAGCCTAGGGTGTAATGAAACAACTTGCACAAGAGAAGAATATAATAGGAATTATATGGCAAATACTTGATAATACTTGAGAATAATTAGCAACAAGGTCATCATTCAGTAGCCAATTGTGCTAGAGCTGCTGAGATGGTTGATGTTCAAACAGCACAGTAAGAAAAGGTGCTGCCCCAATGGTCCTTTCTCCAGCAATAGACTTTAGGCAGACACCATGAAGCCTAGGGTGTAATGAAATAACTTGCACAAGAGAAGAATATAATAGGAATTATATGGCAAATACTTGATAACACTTGAGAATAATTAGCCACTTCGAGGGGGCAAACCTCCAAATATCTCCAATGAAAACACAATTTGTAATATGATGATCAAATAACACTCACTACCTCCTATATATACCCTACTTATGCCTTGGATATCACCTAGGCTGACTTAGATAGCTAATTATATCACCTAGGCCAACTTGACTACATAAATAAGAGTAGTTAAATGATTGCGTAAGTCATAAATTGGCTACACATGCCCCAATAATGTTATTGAGTTAAAGGCGTAGAATGCCCCCCTCTTTAGAGAAGCATTGTCTTCAGTGCTAATCAACTATGGATGCTTCTACACAAAGTTTTCATCTTCCCATGTGGCATTTTTGACAAGAAACCATTGAATGAGACACTCTATGATTGTCCTAGTCATCAACTTCTTTGTGCATCTTTGGAGAACTAAATCTAGATCCAAGATGATTCTTCGTTCTTCATCTAACTCTAGTAACACTATCTATGCAAGATCTATCAGCCAATCACCTTCTTTATATAGGAAACATGAAAAACTAATGTATCTTTGTTGTTAAAGTTAACTCAAGCTTGTAGGCTATACTGCCAATCTTCTACAAAATCCAATATGGATCACAATACTTTGGTGGCAACTTATTATTCTTTGTTTGTTGCTTTAGGGACATTTACTTATAAGGTTGCAATCTCAAGAAAACCCAATCACCCACTTCAAAAGTCATTACGCTACAATGTTGGTCAGCCTGTTATTTCATTTGATTTTGTGCCATGGCCAAACTCTTCTTGACTCCTAAAAATGCCTAATGTTGATGAGTCGTGTGGTATTTTTTTAAGAACTATACTACCATTCTACTAGTGGTAGCCAATCCACCCATCGAAATTGCTTATCTGAAGTGAAAAAAAATAGATACCCTTCCAAGCACTTATTGATGACCTCAATTTACCCATCTAACTAAGAATGGTATGAAGAGCTACAAGCCAATCGAGTAACCAAACAAGAGAAAAATTCTGTCCAAAAGTTACTAGTAAAGATACAATCATGATCACTAACAATAACCCTTGGGGTACTATGTAACTTTTGTATATCCTCCATAAATGCTTCTATCACTGTACTTATAAAAAGATGGGCTATTATCGATAAAATGGGCATATTTGGTGAGACAATCCACAATTGCCATGATGACACTCTTACCTTTAGATCTATCAAGCCTCGTGATAAAATCCATGGAGACCTCTTCCCACCACTAGCTAGGAATAACTAAGGGCTACAAAAGACCAAATGTCTTAACTACCTCCCCTTTATTTCTTTGGCATACCAAATATTTTGCCACAAATTTTTGAACATCACCTTTAAGCCCTTCCCAAAAAAATCCTACTTGATTTGATGATGTCTTCAAAATCTTGAATGAACCCCAACTAGAGAACCATGGAGCTCCTCAAGAATCTTTTGTTTGAGGGTGGAATTCTTGCATAGGTACAATCTCCCCTTATACCCCAAAGAGTCCCCCTTCCAGCTAAACTATTCTAAACTATTGTAATCATTTTGTAAATATTGAATGAGGTTCCTTGTAGCCACATCATTTTGCCACTCTACTTTGGCTTCTTCAACCCAATTTGCTTGTAATATTGAAATGACACACAATAATGCTTCATTCTTCTAGGATAGTACATCAACCACTATATTCTCCTTCCCTTTCTTATAGAAAATCTCAAAGTCATAACCCAACATCTTAGTGATCCATTTTTGTTGATCTTTCAAGGATAACAATTGCTCCATAAAATATTTTAGGCTACCATAATCTATCTTAACTTTGAAGTTCTATTACCAAATCCACCGACAAACCAAACAGATTCAGATCTGATTCAGACCGAATCCATGATTTGATTTGATCCACCTATAGATATGCGCAAGATGTAGCAAAATGGGGTTGGATTCATCTAAGACAACGAGCGAACCTAGGAAGGATCTAAGGGAACCTAAGCAAACCCACGGTGAATCCGTTAGTCCCCTACAACAATTTTTTATTGCTTCTTTTTTTCTTGCTTTGACTTTGACCTAGGCACCCTAAAACGGATTTCAAACCCTAAAATCTTCTAAAACATTTCAAACACCAAAACAAGTTCATTTTAGCTCATTTCTATTGCAAAAAGTAAATATCATTCCAAAAGGTTAAACTTCATATTTTGCTTGTTGAATCAACAAAGGGAACTGAAAATTGATCTTTGAAGATTCTACAATGGTTGCATTGCCATTCCTACATATTTGCAAGTGTCCATTGGCTGCCAAGATCATAGAAGAATATTTTTGTAAAGAGATAAGTTTTTTCATTTTTTTTCCTCCATTTTTTGTTTTAAAAACAAGAAACAAACTCTTTGCTTTGTTTTTATTTTATTCTTCTATGAATGCATCAAAAGAGCTATGTTTTATATATTTACTTTTTGTTTTTAGCATTTTATTTATTTTGAATGTGTTGTATATAAAATTTCTTGCCATAGGAATTACAATGGCAACTAGTTCTACCTCCACAAGTGAACCTAAATTCAAAACAGACCCAAGTTCCCTTCTATGGAAGTATGTTGATACAATACAACCAGATCTAGGTGGTGGGGGGTATATTTGGATTTACCAGAGGTGTGATGTTAAATATTCAAGTTCATATAGTCAAGTGAAAGCCCATTTGTGTGGAATATCTAGACAAGGCATCAAAGCTTTCCCTAGAAAGAATGGTGTACTTATGTCATCAGAGCAAACGATAACATATATTATGGAGCAAAAGCAAGCAAATGAAATAGCAAACCATAGAGCAAATCATCCTTTAGCCAAAAAAAGATCAAAGGGAATGAAGCCCCCTATGCCCCCATCTAATCTCAATGTTGTGGTAGAGAGCCACCCATTTCTTGCCACTCTTGAAATTGAAGAACCCACTACAAACAAAAGACCAAAGGGACCTTTGGAAACTACATTTCAAAATGAGGCTCAAAACATTGTTGATCAACAAATAGCAAGATGTGTTTATGCAAATGGGTTGGCTTTCAATGTTGTTTGCTCACCATATTGGCAAGAAATGGTGAGAAAAATTAATGAGGCTCCAAAAGGGTACAAGGGCCCAAGTTATGAGAAAGTGCGTAGCATCTTATTGGAAAAAGAGGTCAAGCTTGTAGAAGATTCATTGAAGTCCATAACAGATTCATAGGTGGAGACAAGGGTGTCCATTGTTTCCAATGGGTGGAAAGATGCTCAAAAAGTCTTCCCTTGATCAATGTCCTACTCCTAACAATGTCTCCTAAAGGGGCAATGTTTTTGAGAGCTATGGATTGTGAGGGGGCAAGTGAAAGATGGCCAATTTATTGTCAATATTCTCATTGCAACAATGGAGGAAGTGGGACCCTGTAATGTTGTTCAAATCATAACGGACAACGCAAAAAATTGTAGAGTTGTTGGGTTGTTGGTTGAGGAACACTATTCACGCATCTTTTGGACACCTTGTGCAACCCACTCTCAATCTTATGCTACAAAAGATTGGGAGTAAAATTGATTAAATCAAAGAGTTGTATGCAAAGACTGAGGAGATTCAAATGTTTGTCACCAACCACCACATGTCGCAAGGCATATTTAGATCATTTTCAAAATTGGAGCTACTGAAGATAAGTGAAGTATCAAGTTTTATGTTTTAGTTTCACTTTAGTTAATAGAATTTTTTTTTTTTAAACTTAGTTACTTCATTCATAATTTGATTGTGTATTATAATTCTTCTTTAAAGTTTGTTTTCAATTATTTTATTTTTTAATTTTGAAAGGTTGTTGAGACCCATTTCGCCTCTAACACAATCCTCTTGAAAAGACTTGTGAAAATTCGAAAGACACTTTCTAGCATGGTCATTTGCCAAACTTGGTCCATATGGAGGCAAAACAACACAAACAAGGCAACAATATTAAGTGGATGATCATAAATGACCCTTGATGGGATCATGTGGAGTATCTCCTTAGTTTCACTAAGCCCATTTTGAGTAAGATTTGTTGTACTAACATGGACAAGCCTTGCTTGTTATGGTGCCATTGACTCAATGATTGAGGAGATGAAGACTATCATAAATGCAAAAGAGCAAGACCGTAGAGATAATTTATTCAAACAAGTGCACACAATGACCACCCCACTACATCTTTTTTCCTTTACATTGAATCCAAAATATTATAGTGCTAAGATTCTTTCTGTGCCAACAAGGATTGTCCCATATAGAGATTTTGAAGTCATTGAAGGGTACAAGGTAGCATTTCATAGACTCTTCCCTGATCTTGATTTGCAAGATGTAGTCACAAGTGTGTTCATAGATTTTGTACACTCAAATGGTCAATGTATTGAGGCTCTTCATGATAAGTTCAAGAAGGATGCTCACAATTGATGGTACGTCCATGACCAACAATTCCAACACCTACAACCCCTTGCAATCAAAGTTTTGTCGCAAGTTTAATAAATATTTATTAATCTTTAAAGTTTCAATTGTAGTTGTTTAAATAAAACTCTCTCTACTTTGTCTTCATAGGTTGCTAGTTCATCTACATTTGAAAGGAATTGGGGCACATAGTCTTTCATCTACTTAGTAAAGTGCAATAGATTGCACTCAAAAAAAGCAAAGAACTTAGTGTATGTGCATTCCAACTTGCATCTCCTTTCGCACAAACAACATGACTACAAGGAACAAGACACAAAGTTGTAGGATATAGAGCCAGAGCATACTGAATTGAATGCTTCCACTTCCCAACATATTGCACTTGAGGAGTCTGAAAGCAAGTACACTTTTAGTGTGAGTACCAATGGCATTGCTTGTAGTTCTCCAAACGTTCCTACATCATCTAATGTCACTAGTGATGATAATATTGATGATTTAGAAAATTCATTTGACAATGAAAGCTACTTGTTGAACAGTGAACTTGATATTATCATTTTAATATTGAACTTGAAGTTTGAACAATGAATGTTTTAAAATATTTATGATTTATGTTTTAAAGACATTTAAGTTTACGGTGGTTTTGTTGTTTATATGATGCTATGTGGTATTTTAATCTTAATTCTTGCTTCTTCTTCTTTTTGTGTGTGTGTGTGTGTGTGCATGATTTTTACATGTTTTTTGTATAGACGAACCCAAACAAACCAAACCCAAAAGTTGTAGGATATAGAGCCAAAGCATACTAAATTGGATGCTTCCACTTCCCAACATATTGCACTTGAGTTTGAAAGCAAGTACACTTTTAGTGCGAGTAGCAATGGCACTACTTTAGTTCTCCAAATGTTCCTATATCATCTAATGTCAATGATGATGATAATATTGATGATTTCGAAAATTCTAACAATGAAAGCTAATTGTTGAACAGTGAACTTGATATTATTATTTTAATATTGAACTTGAAGTTTGAACAATGAATTTTTTATTATATTTATGATTTATGTTTTAAAGACATTTGAGTTTATGGTGGTTTTGTTGTTTTAATGATGTTGTGGTATTTTAATCTTAATTCTTGCTTTTAGGTTATATATATATTATATTATATTCTATTATATTTATGATTTATGTTTTAAAGACATTTGAGTTTATGGTGGTTTTGTTGTTTTAATGATGTTGTGGTATTTTAATCTTAATTCTTGCTTTTAGGTTATATATATATATATGATTTTTACATGTTTTTGAATAAACGAACCCAAACAAACCCAACCCCAAAAAAATTTCCGAATCCACGAACCCAAACTAGGATCCATACTAAAACTGGTAACTTAGCTTTTTAAGTGTCTACCCATCAAATAACTGCATGAAGAATCGCTATCATTCCCTTCTCATAAATGGGATTGAATTGACTTACCCTTTAGTTGATGACTTTCGAAAGCAATGAGCGTATCTTCCTACATGAGAACTGCTCTTATATCATTTCCTAAAGCTTCACACTCCACAATAAAATCCTTAGTGAAGATTGGAGTGGCTAGATCTGGAGTGGTAACATAGCCTCCTCCAATCTCTCAAATGTTGTATTAGCTAACACATTCCACTAAAAAGCATCCTTTTTCAACAAAGTTGTGAGGGGTATCCGTATTGCTATGCTAGCAAGTTTTGGGTTGGAACTAACCACTGGTTTTTATTTCTAGATGAATGTTCTCCTCTTTGTGATGTTCTAGTATGACCTTGATTCTATAAAGAAATGGTGATGGGCATGTTATTCTTGATTTGTACTAGTCGTGTCAATAAGTCAATCGTTCTTTCTTGCCCCATTGTCAACAACTCTATTGTTCTTTCTTGCCTAATCCAAATACCTATCCTGGTATCCTAAAATAAATTTGCCCTTTCCTCATTTGTCAAAGGTCTTTCATTATTCCCCATGATTCACAAGCTACTAGGAAGTTATACCTCAGCTACCACTATAACAATCTCGACAAAATTTAAAATATTTCACTATCAAATCACCAAGGTCCCATGAGGGTGAGGTGAGAGCATATGGTGAGAAAATATTATTATTGACCATTTTCTAATCACCAAGATCCCATGATAGTGAGTTGAGAGCATTCAATGGATGAATAATGATTTTATATATTATTCAAATAAACAATAATTGCCGAAGGATGCAGCAATAAATTGCAAGAACAATACAAATATGCTAGAGCTAAATAAATATATTCAAATATTCTAGAATATCATTAAATGAACATGATGTAAACATGAATAAAATCTGCTATTGGAATATGTTACTACTCCAAATATAAATATTTGCTGAAAAATAAAACAAGAACTTTCAACACAAATACAACCTCTGAATGAGAATGCCCTCAAGAAACCAAAAAGGTTTTGTCCTTCAATCTCCAAATCCAAGCATTTTAGTCATTGAATTGATAGTTGAACACAAGGCTCAAGCTATGATAGAAATTATATGAGAAAAGACAATCATAAAAGGCAACCAAAAACCTGAATATATAGCACCAGCAGAGCACATACCCCATTTCCCGTGTCAAAGATAGCAATTAAAATATTAATGAGATCCTTTCCTCAAAATAGGTCCCACTTTGTCATGAATACTAACTTGTAACTCCTCATAAATGATTTGTCATAGACTCTGTCATGAAGAAATTGCCAAGTGTCTCGGAGGTTATAACACCACTTTCTAGAAATCCACACCCCCATAAACTATTATTTTATTATTATTCTAATTATTCTATTCATTGCTTTTAGTTCTCCAAACCATTGCCCCTTTATTAAAATATTTTATGTATCCTTATCAATAAAATAAGGATGGGGCCCAAAAGCTAATTAATTAAAAAGGGACATTATATCAGCCACCTTGTTTGTCACACCTCACTTGTGCTTAATCATTAAGTGGAAATGTTGGAGGAATCCCATCCACTTGTAATGCCTTGCTTGCTAGTGTTTAGTTTGTGTTTGCAAAGATTAAGAGGCTGATGATCCATGTGAACAATCGTCTCTTTGCCCATCAAGCAGTGTTTCCATTCTTACACCTTTTGCACTAATGCAAACAACTATATCATGTGTGCAATAGTTTAGGACTGCCCCTCTACAAAGCTCTTAAATGATAAAGAGTACAATAGTTTATGACTACCCATCCACATGGAATTGTTGGAGGAATTTTATCCACTTTGTTACACCTCTGCAGTATTTTCAATTAAAAAGAAATGTTTTCTTTAAGTTTAGGGCTGAGTTAGGGCATATTTATGTATTTGTTTGACCTCAACTTGTTGCTCATAAAAAAATGGAACAGCAGAAGAGGAGTAGAAACGAGGGCAGCAGGTAAACAAAGACTTTCATGGGGCAGAAACAGGCAACGAGCAGCAGAATGACAATGTTTGAGATGATATCAATGTCATCGGCGAAAAGAATGAATGGAAAGATGGCTAAGCCAGTTGTTTTATCCACCTTGGTAAGTGTGACTCAAAGTTCTTCATAAGAGATCAGAAAAAGAGAAATAAGAATTGGAAATCATAAGAGATCTATTGGAATAAATATTAATTTTAGCAAGAATATTATTTGGAAAAGTTTTAAATATAATTAGGAATAACTATATATGTATATATAAAATATATATATGTGATCATGCAATAGTAATACTTGCAGAAATTATTGATCATTGTGAGTAATCTAGATGCTTCCTTTGTTATAAATATGTAATAATAGATTCATATGATAGTCCACTTTGAATTTAGGAGAAATGGTTTGCAAATAGGAAGGACGGCCAGCCTTCCGGGTTCATGAGAGATGAAGGACAACCAGCCTTCATGCTCTTATCAAGTATGCCACCTAGAGATGGAATGGGCAACCAACCTTCCATGCCCATGGGCTGGGGGGTGGAATGGACCAGAAATCCTTCCATGCTTTCGGACTTGATTGAGGAGGACGGCCAGCCTCCAAGGTGAACTGAGAGATGGAAGGGTGACCCACCTTCCATGCTCTCGCAATACAAGGGTGACCAACCTTGAGATTGCGGTTTGCAAACGTTTCAATCGAATTCCTAATGAGACTATTATAGGAATATTGGAATGGCTATTTCTTTAATTTACTAATGTTTAGTAAAAATCGATGTTATCGTGGCTTATAATTTAACATCAATTTCCAGTGACTAATATTGTGTGCAAGACCTAAACCAAGATTTATCTTATAAAGGGCATTTCAATTGATAAATTTATACTCTTAAATGAATTTCATTTCTTACTTTAATTGGAATTGTGGTTTTAGGGAAAAAACATAGGAATATTCCCAAACGGGACATTACAAAGTTTCATAGTGAGGAAATGCTCAGAGGGTGTCCATGCATCAAATTGCTATTCTTGGAAATAGCTATTTCTAGTATTCTATTTTTGGGCGAGGTTGTCATGTCCCCTTCTCAGTGACATCTCTCGGAGCACAGGATTAGCCTATCATACGACCCTCGTAGGCTAATAGACTGGATAGAGGGTCACGTTGGAGCTTGGCTCAGCTCCAGTTAGCATTTCTTGATCAGTTGGCTTTCGTTCGGGCTCATTCGGAGACTCTTACAGAAGTTGCTATTTTTAGCAGTTCTTGGCAGTCAGCGTGGGACCCCTGCTATTTTTAGCAATATGGATTTGGCAGTGTTCAGAATCACTTCAGTGTTCGTCAGCTTCAAACGGATCAGTCATCGGATGAATAACGAGAGAGATATTAATATTTAATTGTATTAATTAAATATTAATTATTTGATGATTATAATATAAAGTTATAATATTATATTATAACTTAAGTGATTCTTAATTGAGGGGGTCACCATCATCAGAAGGGGCCAAATTGGCAATTAAATTATAATAAAATATTTGGCTGAAGACTATTGAAATATTAAAAGAAATAAGAAGTCGAATTTTTAATAAACCCTATTATTGTGGAATTCGCACTTCTCAAGGATATTAGCCATTTGCATTGGGATTTGAGCCATTATGTGATTATTGTGAATTGAAAATTGATCAACTTGATCTGAGCAAGAAGCTTTAGGGTTTCAAGTTCGAATTCCTTGGGGAACGAGCCATCTCCATTGGAAGCAGTTCAGAGGGTGTGAAATAACACCTGATTTATTGCCAGCAGAGGTTTCTTCATCCAGAGGAAATCATTGATCTTCAGAGATATTTACATTCAGGGTTTTCAGAGTAGTTTTCATTCAGAGGACATTCATTCATATAGGCGCACATATTTCTTGGAGATCTGGAGAGTTCTAGAGAAGGCCGTACATTATTTATTGCTGCTGCACCTGGCCGTACTTTGCTGCAGGCCGTACTACCTTCCTTGAGCCGTACCTTTGTCTTGTGGAGAAAACGCCTACCATTCAGGTCAAATATCAACTTCATTGAAGGCGCCTAAGCATCTGAGTCCTATCCAGAGCACCTGACGAAGGAAGAGGGAACTAATCATTGCAGCCGTACCAGATTTCTTCATCTACAGCTCGCTGCTTTTACCAGGTTTTCTCAATAAAAATTATTGTTTCCTTATTGCATGTTATCAGACATTTATTGTAATCATTCCGAAAGAGTAATAAATGATCTGGCATAAGTATTTGCATTGAATTCAGTAGATTTTCGGAGTTAGATAATTTTAAAGAATTTATTTCCAATTTATTGCAAAATCGCTTTTTACCCTTATTGCTCAAAAACCCAAAAAAAATCAAAAATTGCAAAAACAAACAAAAACTCAGTCAGATTCAGAAACGGGGGAAACCAGGGGTTTCTACAGAGGTTGAGGGCCTGTTTTTGGTTTCCTTTAATTGGTTTTATTTTATTTTTGTTTAGGATTATATTTGCTTTGTAGTTTCTTTCTTTCTCGCTTGTCCTGCAGCTTTTGGAAGATTTGCTTGAAAATATTTCTTTCGGGGACAGCCAATTACTATTTTCAAAATCCCTAAGATCATATTCATTGTAACCTATAAATAAGTTCCCTATGGACAAGATATTTTGAATGGGAATTGAAGTGAAGCTTATGCAGCAAAAATCATATTTCGTGTATTTAATCCATGTTTAAATGTGTGTTTGTGTAAGATTTTTTTTTGTAAATTTTATGATCAGATTTAATGCACAGAAAATTAATTAAAATCAGACACAATAACACAGTAGATACCCTGGGAAAACCCTCCTCTTGAGGGAGAAAAACCCAGCAACAAATATCTCTCTTATATATAAATAATGGCAACAAATCTCTTTACAATGGGGCCAATCACAAGGCCAATATTCAGCACCTACACCAGATACAATAACAGATCATGATCTGCACTTCCTTGAATTACTAAATCTGCCCTTGAAGAAATTCGCAATTCTGCTCTTGAATATATTCGCACTTGGATGGAAAACTTGATGATCAATGAATGGAAAAGAACTTGTATTTATACATAGGTCGCACCTCTTCAAGAATAAGGTCGGCCATAATAAAAGATATAATTTCAAAATAGAAGATGTGAATTACAAGGAAGGTCGGCCCTTTTAGGAATTATATTGTTGCCAAGAGAAGCGCCCAAACATATTAAATAACACATATAAATAAATAGCCGATAGGCTATATTGATTTATGTCTTCACTCGTGGCTGGAAGGATGAACCCGAAGCTGCTATAACATTAACATTTTTCAGGTGGATTAAAGTGAAAAATAGTGTTGAGGTCTGTATCAGCACCGCCATTCATCTAGTTAAGTAAATTGTATATGATTCTAAGAGTTCCTCTTTTTTTAATCTCGCATTGTGGATCATTGTTAAAATCAGTTTTTGTTAAAATCTTCTCATGTATGTAGATCTACAGGTCTCTTTTTTCAGCCATTTGGAAGCATCCATTATTTTGTTTACTTTGTTTCAGTTACAAGCTTTTATTCATAAAAAATCTCATTTGTGAGAGAAGAACATTTTAGGTCTTGTGCTCAATCTCCAAGAACTGAAAGATAGATGAAAGTTTATTTTCAGTTATTTCCTTTATGCAAAACCCCATTAATGATGCTATAAAATGTGCAGAACTGTGAATCTTGTTCATAGTTTAGGGTTTAGGAGTAGCAATTAGTTTTCAAAGAGCTTCCCCTGCTAATTTAAAGAGAGGTCTATCCTCGTGTGTTGTTCTATTTTGTGTTGTCTCAAAAGAAGTAAACTAAAACCCTAACAATTTTTGGCACCCATCATGGGGCACATCCAATGGTATCACATCCACAACCACCTTATCTCTAAATTTTGGATTGAGTGCAAACTTAAGTTTTCATTGCTTCATAACTGAGATATCCACTCCTTGCTTCAACCATCCCAAAGAATATGGATTTAGGCATTTTCAGTACTCAAAACAAGCTTGGCAACCAGCTTTTGCTAAATCACATTTGCTTGAGACCATGTGTCAAAAAGAGCATCAACCCTTTTCCTCTTCACTTGTATTTTGATGTTGAAAAGTTTGGTAAGTTCTTCATCTTGAGACCCATCATTCACCATCCACATATCCTTACAAACCATGGCACATGACAATCTCTCATGTATATCAAAGTTGCAATCTATTTCCTTTCTACTCACATAGGTGGTGTTCTTGTCATATTTCTTCTTGTTCTATGAAGGTTCCAACTCCAAATGCAACTTCCAACATCTCTTTTCCATACGGCCATCTTTCTCACAATGAGTACAATGGCATTTGTTGTTTTTTCCTTTTGCATTGATGGTAGTAGTGGCATTCTTTTCACTTTTCCATTTGCCCTTACCTTTTCCTTTATCACCACCTTGTTGCATTCCTTAACCCTGCTGTTTTTGAGAGTATGAAATGCTCCTCTTTTCTTGTTCAACTCCAAATAATGTGCTTGTGCACATGCCTCATCTATCTTCAGCAGCCTCTTAAAATATGCCCTATTGAAGATTGGTGTCACATTATGCAATGTCCCCATTTTCAATGTCCTCTTTTGGATTAGTCTAGTTTTGACACACTATTTTTAGTAAGTGCTATATTTAGTAACTGGTCCGACAAGTAGAGCGGTGTAGGGTTTCCTGTTTGGGCAATGTGTGGAAGTTGTCCGTTGAGTTTTAATGCTTTAAGCTAGTCCTTTCTATGGGGGTTTTTGATGTTTCAAGCATGGCTTACTATTTTTAGTAGGGGCCAATTCCAACACTTACTATTTAGTATTTACAGTAAGTCAAGTTGCATATCGATTTCCACACTAACTTGGGTTTTCAAAGTATTTGCTATTTTTAGTGCTTACTAAAAATAGTAAGTCTATTTATGGAAAGCTGGTCCAGGTCAGGCTACTGTCAGCAATGTCATTTCAGTTGGAGTTGGGTTTGCTAAGATCAAATTATTTCAATATCTGTATTTCCTCTCTCGAAAATAATTTTAATTTTTACTTTATTTTATAACTTTATATTGAGGGTCAGAGGGGTCATAAAATTGTACCTTGACGCCTAGTACAATGACTTCAAGTTGTTTTAAAGAGCAACAAAATCACATTTGAAGGCTGGATAAGGGGGACGCTGTAATGTCCCCTTTCTAGCCAGTGGCTCGAGGAATAGGGTTAGCCTATTACTACGGTTCCCGTAGGCTAACGGAAGATTAGGGAATCTTTCTGAGGAGTTTCAAGACTTGTCTTTGTCACTTACTATTTTTAGTAAGTGACATTTGGGGTCAGTGATGGCACACTTGCAATTGTTCTTGGTCAAGGAACACACTCGAGGGTTCATTTCGATATCCGAGCCAGGAGTTATGGATTTATTAAGTCACGTTATTTAATAATATTTTATTGTTAAGTGATTTGGTGATTTAATGTTATAAAGTGAAAGTGACTTTATTAAAAGAATATTTTAAGTCACTTTATAAGTATTTAAGTGAAAAGTCACTTTATAAGTATTTAAGTGAAAAGTCACTTTATGAAGTATTTAAGTGAAAAGTCACTTTGGCAAATGATTTAATATTAAATCAAGGGACTATTGAAAAGTGGTGTGGTTTTCAAGAAGAGATATTTTTATGTTTATTTGTCAAAAGGTGAAAACCCTAAAAGTGGCATCCAATTTCCATAAGGCAAGGGTTTGAGTTCATTATTGAACATCTTGAAAAATATATCATTTTATGAGCAGCAACTGCTGGTTTGGTTTTTTCAGGCTGATTTAGGATGGATACCCTCAGTTAGATCAGGTGCTACAGGCGTGAGAGATCGTCCAAGGCTCCTTCTAGGTTGATCTCATTTAGGGATCAAGTTTGTGCTTCATCTAGAGGACTTTCATTGAAGAATAAAGTCAGAATTCATCTGTTACAGGTTGCAGATCAGAATAAAGAAATCGGAATAAAGATTGTAATTTTTTCATGTTCAGAAATAAGCACATGGGATCTAGAAAATCAGACAAAGATCATACGTGAGGGTTTAGATGGGGTTCATTTGACTCCCATTGATGCTGAAAGGATAGGCGACTAATTACCAAGCAGTTCAAGGTCAACAATTGCAGATCTGAGTGTGTTTACATTGGCACGTGTGGACTGCAACATAGGCCGTACCATCTTGGAGTATTTGCCTTCCCAAATAAATAAACGGTGGTCATTTTGTAATCTACTTGAGTCTTATCTTGGGCATCCAGGGTGAAGAAGCAGTTTGAGAAGATACCCACGTCAACATTCCATCTCCTTCAAGCTAGGCATGCATTTCATCAATTCTCTAGGTGGCTGGTCCGGAAATCAGAACTTTATGACAGTCAAAACCAACAAATGGGTATGATGTAATTTCATTTGAAATCAATAAAAATCATCTGGTTTGCTTTTAGTTTATGTTTTTCCCTTTTGTTTGGTATTTTTTATTTATTTTCATTTCCAGCATTGAAACACTCAAAACACAAAAACAGAAAAAACACATAGAAAGTCAAAAGGTCAGATTCAAACACCATTGGGGTTGTTTCAATGGTATCAGAGCTTTAATATCCTGCCATCCTGTGAGGTTATTTCATGAGTGATAAAAAACAAACTTATCACAGGGGTTCACAGTCGTGGCATCCTCCACAGGTGCTAGAGGGAGAAACCATTTCAGAGGTTTTAGGCATTCACAATTCACCAGAAATAACAAGAACTTTATCTAGTGACAATGAGAGTATTGTAGGCACCATGGGAGATAGAGACAAAGCACATTTGGGTTCCATCAGCCTAGATGCCAAGAGAGAGTAGAAGTTTGACACTATGATGGACATGTTGGTGGCTTTTTTGCATAAGATGAACTAGGTTCCTAATCTTGGTCACACAGGACAGCTTGACAATTCCAGTAGTTCTAATGCTCAACCTCAAGAGAGGCCAAGGATTTCTATCAATACCACAGCTAGGCCTTTGCAGCCTACCTTTACATAGAGGGTTGAGACCCCTATTCAATAGGAACGATCTCCGGAGCAGCCGACCAACATGGTCAATGAGGTGAGGACCAGCCATACTAAGTACACTTCATTACCTACTGACATTAGGAATATGTTGACTTTTGACCAATTCCTGAACCAGAGGAGATAGAGGGCAATGGCGGTTGGCAGGCTTGAGACTAGAGCACCACAAGGCACCAAAGATCTCCAGCAGGCAGTGAGTAAGATGAATTTGGAACATTTTGATGGAGGGCATCGTTGTACCGCACGCAGTTGGGTTCAAAAGTTAGATAACTTCCTGTCCTTGAGGCCCATGCTTGAGGAAGAGGCAATCAAGTTTGTCACACATCACCTGGATGGCATAGCTCACGAGTGGTGGTACCATGGTTTGATTACTTTGGGTCACAAGTCAATTGTTTCTTATGCTGAGTTTACTAACAAACTCATTGAGCGATTTGACAGAAGAGATCCTGAGGTTTCAATCTGAGAACTTGCACAGCTTAAGCAAGTTGGGACATTAGAGGCTTTTATTTCAGAGTTTCAGAGGATATCCGTGATGGTCACGGGCATAGTTGGCACACTCGCCAAAAACTCGCGAGTTTTTTTTGAAAACAAGTAATAACGAAAAGAACTCGCCGACTTTTTGACAAAAACTCGTCATTTTCTTAGCGAGTTTTTGTCAAAAAGTCGGTGAGTTTTTAAAAAAAACTGCGCGATCTGGGTATGAAGCCCGCGGCCGGCCAAAAGCTCATTTCATTTCGTTTTCTTGAGTTGTTCTCACTCTTGGCAGAGCAAAAACCCAGTCCAAAGCATTTTGCACCATTTTTCAGTGATTTTGCACCGAGAAGACAAGATTTGAAGGAGATTTTCATTGGATTTCGAAGGCAAATTGGATTTCCAGGTAGGCTTTCTAATTTTTCTTGTTCTTTCTTTTTTTAATTTTTTCTTCATTTTTGTTGATTGTATGTTTAAAAAACATCATGAATCAACTATAAAATAGATTTAAATACATTTATATTGTTGAAAAGAAGATTTAGATTCATCAAAACAAGAATTTGTGACACTTTTTTCTTATTTTTTTACATATTTTGCTGATTTTTTCATTTTTTTGAAATTTTCTTCAAACCCTAGTTATTTTTTTTATTTTGATTCTTCTTGTTTGTTGAAAACATGTTTAAAATCATATATTAGCTTCATTTGTTACTAATTTAAAGTAATTTTCAGATTTTTACATTTTTTTCACATTTTTTGTAACCCTAGTTTATTATTTTCTTTTATTAATCCATTTTTTTTTTATGAAAATGTTTAGAATCTTAGATTAGTTTAGATTTTACTAATTTAAAGTAATCTATTTTGATTTAATCTAATTTAGCTTGGTTTTTAAATTTTCTATCAAAAAACTAATAAGTTGTGCTTTCACTTTTGTGTGTGTAGGTTAATTGATAATGGCTTCTGAATCCGCTTCTACCCCTACCTCAGCCCCATCCGTGCTTGGGAGTGGGGAATATGTAGGCACTCGTCCAGCAGGAGCTAGAGATCCTGCTTGGAAATATGCATATGAAGGACCAAAACCTGGATCAATGTATTGCATTAAATGTAAAAATGTATACCGTGGAGGCATCAATCGCCTCAAATACCACCTTGCAGGCATCCCTAGACGTGATGCTAAGGCTTGCATAAACACCAATGAGGAAATAAAAAGACAAATGAATGCAATACTTTCCGCTGCAGAAGAAAAAAAGGTGCAAAGAGCGAAGGCAAAAGCGGCAATGCAAGCTGCCATAGCTTCTTCTCAAGGTGCTGCAGCCAGCCTTGATTCACTGTCAAATGATGATGATGATGTAGCAGCCGGCATAGTGGGCTCTCTTCGTGGTCCACGTGTGCGAAGACAATTGCTGTAACCCACCACCACCTTCATCCCTTCGACTACCTCTGGCTCTAATAGAGTACCAGGGGCAAGATCCCAATCAACACCTACGGCCTCGGGTTCACGCATTGGTGATTTTTTTGTGCCTAGAAACACACTTGGTGCACAACCTTCTTTAGAGGCAACTAGGTGGAATAAGGAGGTGCATGAGCATGCAGATGTTGCTTGTGCTGATTTTTGGTACTTCAACAACATCCCTTTCAATGTGGCAACCTCACCTTACTGGCAAAATTTGGTGACCGCATTGACAATTGCAGGGAAAGGCTACAAGGCGCCTTCACGCAAAGACTTGAGTGGGAGGTTAGTTTATGTTCTTTAATTTATGTTTTTTAAGTTTAATTTATGATTAATTTAAGCTATTTTTTTGTTGACAAATTAAAATTGTGTGCTTAATTTCTCTTTGTACTTGTAGGTTGCTTTCTAATGCAACTGAAAGGGCAAGGGCAGCGATAAAAGAACAAAGAGAAGAATGGCAAAAATATGGCTGCACTATTCTTTCTGATGGGTGGACGGATGGAAAAAACCGTACCATCATTAATTTTTTGATTTCTTGCAAAAATGAGGTGGTGTTCTTGAAATCCGTGGATACCTCCAGAATAGTAAAAAATGCAGAAAATTTGGCTAGAATGTTGGAGCAAGTGTGCATGGAGGTTGGGCTTGAAAATGTGGTGCAAATCATAACTGGCAATGTAGCGGCATATGTGGCAGCAGGAAGAATCCTCCAAGATAGACACCACAATTTTTTGGACACCATGTGCTACCTATGTCCTTGACCTTCTTTTGGAGGACATAGACAAACATGGAAGGAGGATCACAAAATATATCTACAATCACCCTTGGGTTCTAAACTTGATGAGGGAGCACACCAAAGGGAGAGAATTTGTGAGACCTGGTGTGACAAGGTTTGCAATGGTTTTCTTAACGTTGCAAAGCATTCTTGGTGCATTGATGGCTTTGAAACAACTGTTTGTCAGTCAAGCATGGGTAGACTCACCTTATTTGAAGAAGCCGGAAGGAGAAAGAGTTCAAAACATTGTCTTCGAGCCCCTCTTTGCACAAAGAGCAACAGAGATTGTGAAGGTAACTTCAAAACTTTGAGTTTGAATCTAAATTCAAATTGAACATTTTTCTTAAAGTTAATGTCTTTCATTTTAAATTTGTAAATTACTAAATTGTAACTCTAATCAGTTTTTACATTTTTAAATTTATATTGTAGGTGTCAAAGCCCTTAGTTAGAGTGCTCCGCTTGGTGGATGGGGATCAAACCCCAATGGGGTATCTTTATGAGGCCATGGATAGGGCCAAGGAGGCTATTAAAATTTATTATAAGGAGGACAGCCTCAAATTTGATCCCATTTGGGAGATTATTGATAGGAGGTGGAATAATCAACTCCACCAACCTATCCATGCAGCAGGGTACTTCTTGAACCCCCGTCTCATATATTCAGGCACCTATGCAAATCCTACTAGAGAGGTTATGGAGGGCCTCACTACTTGCATTCAACGGATGACATCCACCCCTGATGAGGCAGACTGCATTGTTAATGAATTGCAGAGTTATAGAGAAAAAAGGGATGCACACTTTTCTCTTCAGACCTGGCAAAGAGAGCAGTATCTAGGCTGCCACCAGGTATAAAATTTGAAATTTAAAAGTTACAAAAATGAAAAATTGATAATTACAAGTTACAAGTTACAAGTTACAATTTTCTAACTCTTTTGTTGTTTTTCTTTGTAGATGTTTGGTGGACAAATTGGGGTGGAAAAACCCCAAATCTTCAAAAATTTGCCCTCTGTGTCTTGAGCCATCCTTGTAGTTCGTCCAATTGTGAGCGCAATTGGAGCTTGTTTGAGGCCATCCACACAAAGAAGAGGAACAAAATCACTCAAAAACGCCTCAATGACCTTGTCTATGTGCAATATAATCTTCGATTGCGCAGAAGAAAGGTAAAGGAAATATCATATGATGATCCAATTGATTTGGATGAGATAGATCCATACAATGATTGGACAAGGCGAGGGGAGCAGCCTCCATTGTTTACTGAGGATGAGATTTATGATTTAGAGCGAGAGGCAATGGAGGAGGGTGGATTTGCATTCTCATTGGACGACCTTGAGGATGACCTTGAGGAGGAGGAGCCATTGCCAGTGCCACCACCACCAGCTACAAGAGGATCTACATCCAGGATGGAGGTTGAGGAGCCATAGGCACAGCAGGAGCAGAGTCCTACGATTAGACCCTCTTCCGGTCCCTTACTGAGATCTAGACATGGGAAGAGGAAGATGTGATTCATGTGAATTTGTAAAAACTGAAATATATTAATGTTTATGTAGTATTTACTTTCCGTTTTACAAAAACAATTTGCTACTTTCATTTTGTTTCAGACTATTATCATATCAGCGCATTGAGCATTCCACATGAGGATGCCATTTCGTATCCAATTTTCTTTCAAATCAATCAAATACTGCTTGTTTCTTATATGTACTCATTTATTGACTCATTGGATGCATCTTATCTTAGAATTTTGCAAAAAAAATGCGTTTTTAGTGAAGTTTAAGCAATTTTTTAATTTCCCAAGTTTTTTGCCGAGTTTTTCCCGAGTTTTTGCCGAGCCGAGTTTTTCGGGCTTGCCGAGTACTTGCAAACGCCGAGTATTCCAACTATGGTCACGGGAATATCAAAGAGGAGGTTAGTAGTGCTTATCAGTAAGGGCCTCTTAGAACCCTTACGTCCTTACAAGATGCGATGAAGAACGCAAGAGATATGGAGCTTGCTGCCCCAAAAACAAGATTTCCGCAAAAACCATTCTCTTCATCAAGAGATAAAGCACCAAATACTTTTTCAGACCAGCAAAGAAAACCTTTCCAAAAACTCAATGACGAGACCCTTCAAGACTTGAGAAGGAAGAAACTATGCTTCACCTGCAAAGGACCGTATGAAAAGGGACATGTGTGTCCTCTTAAGCCAAAAATGAATCAGTTAGAGTACTACTATGCGGATGAATCAGATTCTGAAAATTCAAAACAGCAGATTGATGAGGAAGGGAAGGAGGAAGATAATGCCTCCGAGGTGTCAGAAAAGGGAAGGGAAGAAGTTCTGCCTACAACACAACTCTCGAGCATTCAGAGAGAAGGATCTTTCAAGATTAGAGGAGTCTTAGGTGGGCAACGTGTGATTACCTTGCTTGACACTGGAGCTACTCATAATTTCATAGATGAGGGTTTGGTAGCAAAGCATGGACTTAAGACAGAAGAGTTCGATAGGTTCAAAGTGCGAGTAGCTGATGGGTTTACACTTAGTTGTAGCCTAATGATTCCAAGCCTCACATTGCAGCTGAACAATTATGAGTTGCAGGCGGATTTTTATGTGGTTGGCATGGGAGAGTTGGATGTGGTACTGGGCATGAAGAGGCTTCATGCTATTGGGGAGTTTACCCTCAACTTGCGGGTGATGGAGATGAAATTTGAAGCCAATGGCAAGAGACATATTTTGAGGGGAATGTTAGATGGGAGCCTTCGAGTTATCTCACTCCGGAGAATGGAGAGAAGGATAGGCATGATCAAGTGGAGTGGGCGGCTAAGTGTTATACTTTTCCATCATAGGGTGAGCAGCTGAAGCATGAGTATTCTCCCGACATACAGGCATTGAGAGACAAACACGGTAAGGTGTTTGAGGGTTTACCTTATGGGAGACCACCTGACAGAGGGTTTGAGCATATTATAGAGCTTGAGGACGGCGCTAAGCCGGTCATCATTACTCCCTACAGGCATCCCAAGAGGATGAAGGACGAGATTGAGAAGACAATAAAGGAACTTTTGGATATGGGTTACATTAGACCGAGTAAAAGTCCCTTTGCATCTTTCGTGGTCCTAGTGAAGAAGATGGCACCTTACGGATGTGTATTGACTACAGAGCCCCGAATAAAAAGACCATTAAGAACAGGTACCCCATTCTGCGCATTGATTAGTTGATAAATGAATTGCATGAAGCTTGTTTCTTCTCCAAGATCGATCTTCGATCTGGTTACCATCAGGTCTGGGTTAGAGAGGGGGATGTGGAGAAGACGGCATTTCGATGCCACTATGGTCACTATGAGTTCTTGGTTATGCCTTTCAGCCTAACCAATGCACCAGCTACCTTTCAGTCTTGTATGAACCGGATCTTCAAAGATCAATTGAGGAAGACAGTCCTCGTCTTTTTCGATGATATACTAGTCTTCAGCAATACTTGGGAAGATCATTTGACACATTTGGATTCAATTGGGCATATTGGAGAGTGAATCTCTATTCGTCAAGGAATCAAAATGTGATTATGGTATGAGGGAGTTATTGTACCTGGGGCATATCATCAGTGGCGAGGGGGTCAAGATGGATCCTAAGAAGGTGAAGTCTATAGTCGATTGGCCTCCACCCACGAATCTCACTCAGTTGAAGGGGTTCTTTGGGTTATGTGGTTTCTACTGCCGCTTTGTCAAGGGCTTTTCACAGCAGGCCACCCCACTTACAGACTTGACGAAGAAGGGGGCTTTTGATTGAAACCTAGGAGCATAGCAGTCCTTTGAGAAGTTCAAACAGTTGATGAGTTTGTGTCCAATTCTCATTATTCCATATTTTACACGGCCATTTGAACTACAGTGTGATGCCTTGGGAGAGGGCATTGGTGCTGTCTTGATGCAAGATAAGCACCCCATCACTTTTGAGAGCAGGAAACTTCGGGGTCCTGAGCAAGGTTACAGCATTTACGACAAGGAGATGTTAGCCATCATGCATGCATTGGCTAAATTCAGGCAGTACTTGGTGGGCAGCAAATTTTTGGTGAAGACAAATCACAACAGTCTGAAACATTTCCTAAGTCAACGTGACCTCAATGATCGGCAACAGAAATGGGTCAGCAAGCTGCAGGCTTATGATTTTGACATAGAATATGTCAAGGGTACAAAAAATATAGTTGTCAATGCCCTTTCAAGGAGACCCTACTTGTGTTCTCTAGGTGAAGTAACAAATGATTGGAGGAGTCTCATTGCAGCTGAGTATGCGAAGGATAAGTGGGCTTCCGAGTTCATTGATGGTACAATTGCAAATGACAGGTACACCCTTGTGAATGACCTCATTTACAAAGGGAGGATTTTCCTTGTAACAAAATCCTCTATGAAAAAGAGGATATTGAGAGCTCTTCATGATGCCCCTATGGCAGGCCACCCAAGTTACTTTAAAACCTACCGACAAGTTAGGGAGCGGTTCAGTTGGAAGGGGCTCAAAGCAACATTCCAAAAAAGTACAACATTCCATCCTCAAACTGATAGGCAAATGGAAGTTGTTAATAGAAATTTGGTGCAACTGACAAGAGGTTATAACATATGTATCCAAGGACTTTGGATGAGTCTTTGACCTATATCCAACACTCATACAATAGGGCTGCACATACATCCACTAACAAGTCAACATTTGAAGCAAGTTTGTGTCATTTCCCTACTAACCCACTTGATGTTGCAATGGAACAGCAAAGGCAAGAAGGGAAAGATTTGGAGGTGACAAGAATTAAGGTTCATTGAGAAGATTAGGTAAATTGTAGAAACCCTAGTTTCCCTCTTTTCTGTCTCTGACTGTCTTTCTAAAGTTTTTTGAAGGTTTTTGATGTTTTATGATTTTTTTTGGGGGTTTTTGTGCAAAAATGAAAGATTGCGACTTTTGCAAGGAAATGGAAATAAATTCTAATAAAATGAATCCACTCAAAATAACGATAGAAATTGATAGAAATAATGTTTCCAGTCTTTATTTGATCTTCTCTAAAGATTACAAAAGTACCCAGTTGCATGCAAGCAAGAAAACAATAAAATAATATAGAGAACCTGGCAAAGCTGGCTGCAATAAATGACTGGTACGGCTGATGTAATGAATGACTTCCTCTCTCTTCTGATGCTCTGAATGAAATCCTCAAGACTAGGCGCCTCTAGTGATGATAAAATATGAGCTCAAGACAAGGCGTTTCCTCCAGTACAAAGGACGGCTCCCTCTTTGCTGGTACGGCCAGAAATCAGAATGGTACGGCCTGGTAAAGTACGGCTCCAGCAGAATCAGAAATTAATAAATATTTGCCGCCTTTATAACACTCTGGATCTCTTGAATATGGACGCCTAAATGAATGGAATGCTCTGAATGATAAAAATATGCTGAAGCTCTGTAATGAATTAACTCTGAAGATCAATGATTCCCTCTGTGTGAGAAAACCCCTGCTGGCAATAGATCAAGTGGTATTTCACACTCTCTAAATTGCTTTCCGCTGGAGATGGCTCGTTCTCCAAGGAATTCGAGTTCAAACCCTAAGGTTCTGTGCTCAGATCAATTTGATCAGTTTCTCAAAATCCAATAATCACATAATGGCTCAATTACCAATGCAAAACCCTTTATCTTCACAAAAGTGCGACTTCCTCAATAATAGGGTTTTAATTAAATTTTGACTTTTTAATTCTTTTAATTTTCCATAGTCTCCAGCCAAAATATTAAATCATAATTTAATTGTCACTTTTGGCCCCTTCTGATGATGGGCGCACCCCTCAAGGCAAATCACTTAAGTTATAATATAACATTATAACTTTATATTATAAATCATTAAATAATTAATATTTAATCAATACAATTAAATATTAATATCTTCCTCGTTACTCATCTGATTACTGTCCCGTCTGATGACGAACTCTGAAGTGATTCCGGATGCCGCCAAAGCCAAATAAGTGGTTCCTTTACTACCGCCGCCAGAATCGCTAAAAATAGCAATTGCGAAAAGTTCCGATTGGAGCCAAAACGAAAGACTATTGATCAATCGCTAACCGGGTTGCCAGTCTGGCGACCCTCTATCCGGGCCTATCGGCCTACTTAGGGTCGCGGTGATGGCCATTCTGCATCCAAAGATGTCACCGAAGGTAATATGACATTGAATTAGTGCCTAAATCGCCACGGTGCTCAAAAGGCTGGAGACAAGGATTGCCAATGCTTTTGGCCAATTGACACTTCCTATTTTAGGGAATCTGCTTTTTTACTTTTTCATTTTTTTCATTTTTGGCATTTTTTGGACCAAACGGGGTTCCCTATTTTTTACGGATTTTGCTTTTTCTATTTTTAGAAAGTCAACCCTGGTCAACGAGTCAATTTTCCATCTTTAGATCCAAAAATCAACCTAAAAATCGAAAAATCATTGAAAAATCAGGAAAAGCATGTCAAAAATCTGAGAAAATCAACTGAAAAGCATGAGAAAATCTGGAAAATCAGTCAAAATTCAGTCAGATCTGAGAGGAAAATCACTAAAAAGCAACCAAAAAGGCATGAAGTTCATGATGAAATTCTGTCCAAGTCTGGAAAATTTGCCATAGAGAGCATGTTCAGCCCTTAAAATGTGGGATCTAAGAAAAATGGCAAACCTTGTCCAAAGTCCGCCCAACAATGAAGCAAAGAATGGCAAGGACTTGAAGAGGTCGGCCCTTAAAAAGTGGGACTTGGCAAAGAAATTTCAGACCCCGCCTAGCTCTGGCAAGACTCTTCCAAAGTCTGCCCAGCAATAAAGAAAGATGGCAAAAACCTTGGAAAGTCCGCCTTGGACTTGGCAAAGACCTTTCAAAGTCCGCCATGACTTAAGAGGGGGTTGGAAAGCCTTTTTTGAAG